>OMNM01035869.1:14840-27445 GCA_900302745.1 Parablennius parvicornis | reverse complement strand
CTGGATATATATATATATATATATACATTTTTTTTTTTTTTTTTAAACAAAAGGCTTCCCATGTGGAGGTTGTATGTTCTCACTGCTTCTGTTTCTTCCTACAAGCCAAAGACAATGTACATGTTAGGTCACTTAGTGACTAAGTTATCTGTAGCCTGTGTCTCTCCATGCTTGCTGTTCACCCAGAAATGATAAATCCCTTGCACTGCAAGTCTGGATGAATCAGGAATAGATACTGATAGAACTGATAGAACCATTCATCTCAAACTCACAGTCAATGTGTCAACCGGACGTCTTAGCCAAACCCAGCCCACAGTAAGTTTTAAACTGGCCAGTGGGATGAACTTACAAGATGTGCGTCAAAGACATAGATTGCTTTCAAAATGGGATTAGCTTCAAGTACATACCATGATTTAAAATTTCTGAAAGTGTGTGCTTGAGGAGATGTAAGTCTTGAACTGTAGCAAAAGAAATGTACTTTTTTTTTTTCCATCACTAATATGATGAGAGACACCGTTATATTTTAACCTATTTCTATTTCTTGAAAGGAAACGGTTGTTTCGGTTGTTCATAATACGGCTTGGTTCGGATGTGAAACTTTTCAATCTAAAACATGAGGAAACGTTGGAGTTGTCAATAATTTTGGCCAAGGTGAGAATAAATTAGACTGTAATTATGCCTTTGAACTAAAATGAGTTTGACACCTCAGAAGTGACCCTATATTTCACTTAGCATTTGTTCTTAATTTGCACTTTGAATTTCTATAGTAAAGTTTCAATGGCAAAACCAGTTGGGGAAACACCTGCAGGCCCCAAACATCATACACAAGCTTCTGAAACGTTGCCTTTCTGAAAACTCCAGGCCGGCTGTCGCAAAACGTCTTCAATGTGTCGAAGCCCATTTGCTGCATATGAACAGCTTCTTCAATCCAATAGAGAATGACACTGACATTTATGTACTGTGTTGTGATAAATGAGCTGACCTTTCATGCTGCTAACAGAAGAGTTGCATGGTTGTTCATATATGAGGTGGCAAGAATTCATGACTTGATCGTCTTGTTTGTGAGCTTTGTAAGGCACACACATCTCCAGAGAGCAAGCAGGTGTATCAAGTTGTTCACGTGGGAGCTATCGTAAGCTGTGTTTGCTTTGAACTTAAACTACACACTCTTCTATCACCACTAAATCCTGAGGACAGTGTTGTCAGACAGTCTCGTAAAGAATTACTAAAACTGGCAAGTGAGCAATTGACTCGATTTTGTTGTTGCAGGGTTATGGCACTATGATATGTTGAATTTTAAAACAAAGCATCTCTCTCTATATATAATCCTTGTTTCTTTAATCTCTGGTTACAATATTTGCAGCGCTGTGGCACATTATACTACTTTATTTACCATAATTTTTTGTGTGAAAAACTAGATCTTTAACATTGAGCAGTAAATTGCAGGAATTACATGAGACTAAACTCAAAAACAGGAGAACTGAGTATTAGTGAGTGGATGCAAGAGATGAATATCAATTTAATTGAGACTTACTTCTTAAATAGGGTTGTTTGGCTAATGTCCCGTGACGTGGAATAAAAATGTGAAACTTTACACAAGGAATCAGTCTACCTCGAGGTGCTCTATGAACTATTAGGGCATTGGTGTGAAATCGGCTGCAAAATGTCATGAGCAATAATTTGCTCATAATTTTAAAATCAATAATTGCCCGGAACTTAGTTTGTGACTTAACCCCATCAAAGGAACACAGTAGCCACACAAATATCCATTCTTTCCTTGTTGGTAATGTCCCATAGATCTCCATCGCAGATTACCAAAGACCATCAGATCCCAAGGATAGAACACAGGCACCAGTTAATAAACGCAGTTCTTGCCTGAATATCTTTTCCAGGGCTAAAATCAGGAAAAATCAGGAGAAATCATGGTGCCCAGATAGGTAGAGAAATCTGTGATGATGTTATGGCGTTGTTGATTCTCGTAACCTTAAGCCTGGCTCCTTTTGATGCTCAAACCTTTGCGCCTTGATACTAAATCTAGTGACTGCACCTATATTTGTGCTTCCTGGTGAGAATGGGAGAAGAGAGCCACACCCTGAGCAAAGTCTAGGTCTTAACGTTGGGATGTGAGCGTCAAATGAATGCCGGTTCCTTCACCCTCTTTAGTGTTAATGGTAATGATGCTGTTCATTTTTTTCCCCCTTAAAGTACATAATAAAATAAATCATATTAATAATGAAATTGTTTAGCACACCTGGAATTGGCTCACTATTTCCATTTTTCTATGAAAAACAAATGGCAGCATTAACATTTGCTGGCTGTTTACCAGAATGTCTTGATTTATCAGCTTGTGTCTTCCTGGCTGCCTGTAAACTGACATTCAGCAGATTTATATTACACAATAACCTTTAAGATAAACCTCTCCCAGCAAATAATAGCCCCATCCATGGCACAATTTTGATAAAATGCCCAGGCACACGACATTGATGAATTAAAAGCCCCAAAAGTCCATCATCAGACTCATTACAACAGGCGACTATGACCTGTTTCTGCTCTGAAATCATTTTCTTTTCAACCTTTTTTTTTTAAATGGAGTGACATATTTTTCATATAATTCAGATGATCTCTTCAAATACAACTGAATCGATTTTCTTACTCTATTGTGTTTGACAGATTGCACAACTTCAAAATCCATGTCTAAGTGGCAAACACTGCAAAAGTAAATTGAAACATTAACTGTGAAATAAATACACCGTCATTTTCTCTGCTCGGGTGGCTGAATAGATGTTTTAAAATTGCCCGGCTATTACTATAATTTTGGATAGTCTTTGCTCACTCATCTTACAATTAGTACAGCCAATGTTTTTTTCCCCCAATAATTCACCTATTTTATTCGATCTCTTGGAAAGCAAAATCTTCTCTATTGTTAGATGAAGTAGGGTAACACATTTAAATTCATTGTCTGTTTCAGTGCTTCAATATTGTTTTTATAATCAAACTGAATTGTTATCCATCACTTTCTTTTTCGTTCTTGTCTCTTCCAATTTATTTTGCTTGGAAAATACTTGTATTGCTTGATTTTGTTTACAAAAATGATGATGCTAATAATAATGTGCTGAAAACAGATTTTCTTTCTCACTGAGTTGTGTTTTCCCTAACAGTTTTTCTTGGGTTATTTCAGTGTACCATTGTCTGGTGGGTGTCTATGTACAGTAATGGCCATGCTGAAGGTGACTGAAAAAGATCTCTAGATCACTTCCTCTTCTGCTGCCACTCATTAAACTTTTATTTCTGCCATAATTTCTATCAATAGCTGTGATTGAAAGTGAGCATTCTTCTACACTAGTTTTTATCCAGTTTATTTACTTGTTTCATGTATATTAAATCATTGTCTTACCTTTTAACACAAGTATTGTTGGACACTGTGTTGTGTCCAGCTGTGCTACTTTACTAACCTGGTTATGCTGACCTGAAGATCTACTTATTCTTGCATACAAGCAATTGTTTTTTACGATCAAAATGAGTCGCACTCATCCGACCTGGTAGACACTGGCAAAGCAGATCTGTTGATTTGACTGCAGCATAAAAGTGTGTGAAGACAGTGTAAATGAAGAGATGGCAAGTTTGGAGGCACTTGTCATGATGTGTGACAATGAAGGGCTCAAAGAAGAAGTGTTTGTCACTGCAGAGAAAAAGAAAGTGAGAATTTATCATTTCAGCGGTTTGGAAATTGGGAAATAATGTGATAAACTGGCATCGAAGTGGGCTGGCAGTGTAAATAAATTACTCATTTTCAGGAGTAAAGACTATTGTTGTTGTGTTACTTTTACTATTGATGTACAACTGGAGTTACAAGAAATTGGAGAGATTTCTTTTGCATACAGCAGCAGCCACGTCAGTCTGTCTCAGGTTTCTCTTGTTCTGAGAGAAACCCATTCTGTTCTGATCAGCACTGAAAGGAAATCACAAATTCAACTTCAAAAGATCTTCACTTCTTTTTTTTTAGTTTTTTTTTTTTTCAACTTCTGATCAATTCAAATGCAAGTTTCTATAAACACGGTGGATGTGGATTTGGACAGGATTAAATATTAGGAAATTATCAGAATCAGAAAAGAAAATTGAGGTTTTAAAAGATTTGTAATGGCTCTTGTGAAAAGGTGAAGTGGATCCTTTTTTTCTGTTCTGATGCTCCAGTGCTTTGGTGGTACTGATCTTATTAGATGGTTCCTGCTGAATTACTTTCGTAACATTTCATTTTATGAATGATCAATCACCTTTCAACCAATTATCAATATTTTCTACTTCAGGAAAGCTGCATGAAACAGACTGCCATATTTTTTTATGTTTTTTCCTCAATACACACAAAAATTGGTAGCCTAGCCTATAGTCCCCATTAGAAGAGTCGAGGAGAAGAGCACAGCCGCTTTTCCAAAGATGTGGAGCAACGAAAGAAAAAACCTCACTAATTGATGAAACATTATATTTTGTAGTGGATGCAAAAATACAGAACAGTCGGTTTAATTTTTTAAAGTTTGGGTTTTTTTTAAGTTCTTAAACTAACACTGCTCTGTGGAGCGTCAGCAGGAGCAGTTGCAATGCCGGCCCCCCTTCTCCACGCCACTGGAAGCTCGGCCCTCCATGTCTGCGCCTCGGCGCAGCACAGGGGTCTCTCCCGGGGCAGTGTCCACCCTCGAGTGAAAGGCAAAGGAGGCCGAGTCGGCGGCAGCAACAACGAACGCGCGCTGGGGCCTTCTTGCCGACATTTGATTCTTAACGCTGTCTTTCTGGACTGCCACAGCAAATACGTTTGTGTGATCAGTCACACATGATTATCGTAATTTACAAAATGATTTAACTTGCGCTCAAATGTTCCCAATAGACACGCACCTCTTGCAATTGTGCATTGCACATTTATTGGGGACTATACACTATTTGTTTCAATGATTGTTTTTTGACAGAGCTAAACTAGTTTGTGCTTGGATCTGCTTTAACTCGACAGCTTTGACTGGCATTAATCTGACACTGGCAGGAGTTCTGGCATAAAGTCAAAGCTAAATGGGATGTGTTTGTTCGTACTGCATACTTGGCAATAATACAGTATAGGCCAGAGGGAATCATGTTTACACATTGTTTTCGATTTCCATAATATACTAACCTCAATTTATTTGAGAATTAATGAATTATTTTAAACTAGGGGAGGGTTATCTGTCTTTAATGGTGCTATATAACAGTTTAAGACCAATGACCAGGTGGTTGACTATGCTGCAGTGGACACATTCAAGCTATTGCTTTGTGAAAAGGGATCGGATGTGCCTTTCATCCATATGCTTTATGCTTCTCCTCCAACAAAAGGGGGTAAAAACACTTACATTTTCTAGCCCTGACATCAGTTTGAGTTGTATTTTGTCCACGATAGGAAATTATTATAATTTTTTTAAATCAAGGTTTTCTTTGAACTGTTATACTGTTATATTGAACTGTTGAACTGTTATATGTATTATAATTTAGATTTCTTTTTCACAACATGGATTTACAACATGGATTTAACAGGAAAAACGTAATTACCTGGGTGACATGTTTCGGCTGCCGCTGCAGCCTTCCTCAGAGCGTCTGCTGACGTGTGGTGACGTGTCGGTTTTTATCATGTGACCCGTCACAAGATACAACAAGATGAACATAATCCAAGTGTTATATATATTTGCTAAGTAGTTTGTTGGGCTGGATTAGAGCATCTTGTTGGCCGGTTTTGGCCCTCGGGCCTTACTTTAGGTGCCCCTCTGATTGATTCTACTATACTAAGAATTGCAAAGCAGCTGAACCCATTGTTGCAAAAAAAAATCTACATGCACAGTAAAACAGACAAAGAAAAATAACCTTTCTGTTGACCTAGTCCCACTGGTTACCTCTGCCAAATGGCGTTTTCAAGGTTATAATTTCCCAAATTCAAAGTGCTGCCATATCGTTAATCTGAAACAGATCCAGACGAAAGTTGCCACAATTTAGGGCAATGATCCTCCAAATATGCATGCAAATTTTCAAGAGAATCTAAACAAAAATGTAGGAGTTAGGATTTTTGAAACTTGTAAATGGGGTTTCCAATGTTAAATTAAGGAATTTTTCCTGACATTATTCTGGATCTGATCTGGATGAAATTTTGCACCCTTCTCAATATGACCATCGTACAGATCACTGAATTTTTTCAAGTCAATCAAATATTATCTCCAAGAGATTTGATTTTTTGAAAACTGCTCAGTGATATGTAAACAGGAAAAACATGATCTTTGATTTTTTTTTTTTTTGGATCCATACTATCCAAATCACTCTCAAAACTTAATTGAATCTAAGTTGGGTCAAAACGCATCTTCTGAATCTTTTTTAGGAAGATCCCGTTAGGTGTTTTTGCATAATCCTGGTAACAAGCAATTGGACAAACCCTGACAAAAACATAACCTACTTGGCGGAAGTAATTTAAAAAAAGACTGATTTTGCTAAACATGTCTCTCATACTGAGTTAGAAATATAAACCAGTGCTGTTGACACATTTGAATCACATCTCCATTTTTCATGTCTTCATGCTGAACAGCCACATATGTGTTATGATGTACATTTATCCCCCTTTGTTTTCACAGGCTACATTAAATGTTCTC
This sequence comes from Parablennius parvicornis, assembly GCA_900302745.1. Taxonomy (NCBI): domain Eukaryota; kingdom Metazoa; phylum Chordata; class Actinopteri; order Blenniiformes; family Blenniidae; genus Parablennius; species Parablennius parvicornis. The sequence continues at coordinate 20,801 of OMNM01035869.1, read as the reverse complement.
CTGACTTGTTTCACTTTTCTCACTATACATTCATCTTCAAACAACAAGGGGGAAACTACACAGTAACAGTGCACATATCTCACATGCAAAATAAGAGAACGCATCCATTTCAGGAAGAATGATTTTCATTTTGTTGTTTGTGACAGATTCAACTCTATCATTCTCTCTGTTTTACTCTATTTGTCCTTCTCAAACTTGAATGGAACATCCTATTTCCTTTTTTGGAACAATGGTTCTTGGTTTTAAATTATGTCAGGAAGTCTGTTTTCCCCTTATATGATGCTACATTTGTAATATGAAACATGCATTTGTAAGGTGAGCAAAAGAAAGGTGTATGCGTACAAATTAAACATTGGCAGAAGAATCTTAACTGTGCTTCCATTTCATCCCTGATTTACTGTTCTCCGTGCCGTGCTTGTCTCATTGTTAAAATGGTAGCGTCACCTCTGGTTTTTAGCATATTTTAAAAAAATATTTACATTGGATATGTGCCACTGAACACAATCACAACTCAATCTTTTATTAGTTGTAGCATTGCTGATCGTGAAGCATGGAAGTTCTGCAAGCCGCTACCCAACCAAAACAAAACAGAAACTCTTTAGAATCAAGCTGTTAAGTCTCTGTCTGCTCGTTTGACCAAGCCAAGCCCTCTGATCTCCTCTCACACTGGACCTAATGCCAGCCGTGGCCTGCCAGATACCTTGAGCCGACACGGTTATGGCCTGGCACTGGCCAGATCGTGTCAGGATAATGTCCTACAGGAGGCATTAACTAATTAGTCACTAACAAAGACCACAGTGGCAGATTCATTTTGAGCAGCTGGGCTGAAGAAGAGTCCGTGCCTGTTTTAATAGATATATAACTTGCAGCTAAATGCTAATTTTGCCGCTCCCTTGCGAGATGAATCCAAGTTTGAAGTTGTTCTACTTTCTCATCGGTTGTATTTGACATGTCTCATGCTGATAATTCAGAAGGCTGCTCCTGAGATGAACGCTATTACTTTATGTCACTCGCACGATGTTGGTGCTTAATTTGTTGATAAGCTGAAACGGTTTCAGAGGCAAGAAACGTTTTAAAGCATCAGTACTGTCATCTTAAAAGATAAATCCCAAATAAACACCACATCACCAAACATATTTTCAATTACAGCCAAGAAACTTGTTTACTGTATAAGTTTTTGACTTTTGTTCATGTGTATGTATTTTCTAATTTCGTGGTTCTCTTTTTTCTCTTTTTGGGGCTCCTGTCTGCTGATGTTTCCCATCCTGAAACCTGTTTTGTGGATCCTGAAATGCAGGTAAAATGTGACTAATTCCACATCTAATGTGGTGTGACAGCTTAAATGCAAATTTGCAATGTGAGAGCACTCTCTTTTGGCTTCCTTCACCCAACTGCAGTTGCGGCTGTAGGGTAAAACAGACAATTATCCTTTTTGATTCTAGCAACTCCGAAATGCTTTAATCTGTATGCATGTTCCCTGTTTGCCAAGCATCATGATTCATAGCTGAAGTTTCTTTGGTTGAAGCCCATTTGCACACATGATCCGTGTGCTTGGTATTTTATCTTAACACAACTAAGGAGCAATTTTGAGTTTGCGCCACACAGAGGGAGAATAATTACTTATTGTGGTAACATTTTATGCTTTAAGTGTATCGATATCAGCAAATAGGCTTTGTGGTGACTGTGACTGTAATCATTTTTTGGTGGTGTTTGCTGAGTGGTTACAATAAACTGTTATGTAGCCGTAGAAGAGATGCTGATTGTTGCGTGTTGCTACACCTGCAAACGATATAACGGCAGCATTGTTATTGGCAATGTATATTCCAATTTACTCTTTACTCAGTGCATTTGTTGAGCTCATTATTACTGCCTTGTAAGTGACTTTTTTCCACACTGACTTCTCAGATATCCAAACACTGAGTGTTGATTCTTTGTAAACAACTCGCGAGTGAGTTAAAATGTGTCTTTTTCTGGCAGGCACAGTTTCTTTTTCATTTCCTTGTTTTTCTTTATTTTCAACACCTCGGTCTCACATTTCAATTTGGCCAAGATCTCAGAGAATTAGTGATAATTCTTTGAGGTGTCTGTCTTGACAAAGACTGTGATGAAGACAAATGAACCAATGACATTAGAGTGCAAGGTGATATGTAATAGTGACGACAATAGTCTGGGGCAAACTATTGTTTGCAGGAGCTCTATGGATATCAAGAGGGTTCAGCGTTCTCGGTAATGTGTGAATGAAGAGCAGCTTTTTTCATAGAATTCAGTCTTTTGAGAGTGTTATTATTTATTCAAGGTTTGAATGATCAATATGTGGACTTAGCCATCAGAATTATGGTTTGTAGTTTAAAAGTATTGGTTGATTATGTTAAACTACAGCCTCACAAATAAATGTTGGAGATATGGAAATATATTGCTTTATTACACATAATGGTGTCATATGCACACAGAGAGGTATTCATTAAACAAAAAGAAACATACTTAGCAGGAAATGCATTATAAGGTGCTAAGTAACAAAGCAAGGTTACACAAATTGTAAGCCATGTATCTTACAATTGTACACATCATCTTAGAATAATGAAAAACTGCACCATTAATATTCGACTTGGTTATAGTTGGCGAATAGTGCAATAGTTTTTCCCTCATTTCTGAATAAAAAAGCAATAGATCCAACCACATGAAAAGCTCTAAATTAATCATGGTGTTCAAGAGAAGGGACTGAGGTTACCGTACAGATTTGTAAGCAGACATTGCAAGCCTCAATTATGTTGGCTGGCTAATGCTTCCTGTGGAACTGACAGTGTTTCCACTTGAGACAGAGCTGCAGCATCAGCAGCATCTTTAGACACAGTGAAGAACTTTTAAACTTGCTGGCAAATAAATTACTTCGTGACCCATCTACTTTCTTCCCATCTTGTTAGGAACAAGCTGAGGAAATCATTAGTTTCTTCATGCTCTCCTAATAAAATGCTGCAGACATAGCATTGACCCCAGTCTCATCAAGCTTTTTTACCTTCAGGAAACCACAGAGAGTTTCAGGCAAACTATTAGCTTGTGTTAAGGTTCCAGCCAAAGAAAAATACAGTGTTTGCAACGTGTCATGAACCCATACTAATTAACAGTCTGTCATTAGCGAGAAGCTGTCTCATCCTGAGCAAAGTATTATCCATCTGTCAGTATCAAATCACATCAGTGATATCCCGAATTAATTGTTTTGTCCTTCCAGTGCTCTGATCTTGACATTCAAGTAATCATTTTTCATTTTAAATATAGTGGTTTCCTTGCTGTGAAGCTCACTACCAGCTTTTTGAACTCTTTTAATTTCTCATCTGTATATTGTGAAACTTATCTGCAAATGTCAAAAAGCTTCATTTCTCTTAAGGAAAACCGAGGTCCCTGCTCCACTGCACACAGAAAATAAATAGAAACTTTGTAAAGTCTCTGCCATTCCTTTCACCAGTGACCATATTCTCCTGCAGTGGGACACTGTTTGGTTTATTTTTGTATTGGCTGAAGACATGAGCATACTGGTCCACTGAAAGCTGTCATGCTTTCAACCGAGGCAACTGTACATGTCATCACGTATCACTCCCACTAGCTCAGCCTCTCACTATTTCTCAAATTTTGGCTTGCTTTTTCTTGAGCTCATACAGTTAAGTTTTCAATAATACTTTGAGGACAACAATTTCTACCTGAGGGTGAAAGCATGATAATAAATTGTTTCCATTGGTAATTTGTAGGCCTGCACAGTTGTATTGCACTCTCACTTCACTACTAACCACTAACCACTAAGGAGACCTTGTGGGATTTTCAAGTTCTTCAAGTATATTATATGCATGCACTTTAGCTTCTTCCCACTCTCCAAAGACACACATATGAGAATAGTTGCATGATTGAACTATGAATTGCTTATTAGGTATGATTGCATGCATGTGTCTGCAGAAAGCCCTTTGGTTATTATCAACTCTGTAGTTCAGCTGTAGTGTGAATCCCACAGAGACAAAAACACATCATGCATTGCTGCAAGATATCAGCTGAACGCTTTCAAAGACTTGACTTTGGATGTTTGACTGTGAAGCATGAGTGGCCTGGACGCTTAACTTCTCCTGAACTTTATTGCTAATGATTGAACATAATGAGCAGGACTTGTTTTCCCTCCAGTGTTAAAAGTATGAGAGACGATGTGTAAAACCCTACGGGATTGTCTCTTATCAATTTCTTGGGACTGGTAAGTTTCTTGGAAATCATTCATCTAATAATGTTCACTGTCTGCCTTTGACATTGGGGGGGCTTTCATCCTTAGTTTTACATTCCCTTTTATAACACATCAGTACTATGAAGGATTATCAGACACTGTTGCCATAAACAAGAATGTTCCCTTTATCAAACATCTGTGGAATCATATAATTTAATGCAACTACATATAACCTTTCTAACCAGCATTATTTTTTTTTTTGATTTCGCTCATCAGTTAATACACTAGACACTGTAACGTTGTAGGTCCGTCTTTTGCACTATGTATTGCAGTGGGACTCTCTCTGGCAGACATTATTATTTTGTGCAGTAGACTGTACCATATCACAACCCGAGCAGTACATCACATTTAGCAGCATATTTTTTTAGGTATTGTATAGTAAGGATATGGCCTTTTATCAATAACTCTATATTTTCAGGCCATATCATGACACAATATATTTCTTGAATTTTGCATTAGCCTGTTATCAACACTTTTGATGTATACAATCACACTAGTATGATGATTCTTTGGCAACATTCTAACATTCTTGTTCATACTACATCAATACATGCTAATACTTAACTGCAGTACACAATGCCTTCTCAGATGCAATATTTTCGGGCACAATATTTTCATCTGAAATGTTTGTGGGCTGAATTGGGATCCTGCTTACTCCGAAAATAGAGACGCATGTTCATAAGATATGATGTCCACCCTTTGTAGTCTGTGCGTTGTTGCTGCAGTATGAGTGTTTATCAAACTATCAAGTACCAATTCTGGGTAGTGAACCATAAAGCGTCCAGTCCTCAGGGACTCCCATTTCATTGTGATGGATTTTAGAGTGTCTCTCAGTCTCGCAGCATTCTCCCAACATTTAAAACCACTGACCGACAGCGTTAGTTCAACCAAGCAGTCACAGCCTTGTTATTGTACATTGTGCTGTGGTGCGAGAATTAGGGGTGATTTGTGCTGCTTCGTTGACTCTTGTAATGTATAACCAGTTTATGATGCTATTGAGGAGTCGTTGGTTACGTGAAATTCCCAATGACAACGTAGCCTCAGTTTGTTGCATTTAGTGAGCCAAAGGAAGATCATAACATGCTGTTTGGGATATTCTATTTTGCTTAGAATATGTAGTTTATTTGTTGATCCTGGGTAATATAATCAAAATATATAACAATATGACTGATCCATATGCCAGTACCAGGTCTAATTCTGCACAACTTAATTTTACTTCAAAAAAGCTCCCTGACACAACCCTATGTGACGTCATCCATTACCAATGTTGCCCGAAGGTACGCAAGAGAGCATGGGTGATTCTTCTATATTAATGAAGATGATAAACCTAAGACAGACTGTAAACTATGATCTGCCAAATTAACTAATCCGCTGTCGCTCATTAGTTGAATCGCAGAGCACGTACTGTAACTTGAAGCCGTGTACCATGCTAAATGCTAAAGAGCTTAAGGGCTCACACACATCAGTAATGCTGCATGATGAAAGTGTTACCGATACACTTATTAACAGCAAGCTGGAGTGTGTGTGTGCGGAGCAGCACAGGAAGATCGGCCCCTCGGTCATCAGTCTACAGGACGCAGAGGGCAGTTAGACACTAGGCACTGGTGTCTGCATCTTTTAGGTTGTTGGAGGTGCGTGAAGCATCGATGCAGAGGTTGAGCGGAGGTGAGTTGTGGCAACACATAGCCTTCGCATATCATTTGATT
>OMNM01035868.1:8167-20042 GCA_900302745.1 Parablennius parvicornis | reverse complement strand
GCATTTAAACTATACATCAGTAGTTTAAATGCTGTGTGTGATGTCAAGTCATAACAGCCAAATGTCACTTCCCTTACCCACTGAATGACCTCTCTTTTTTTACTTGCATTACAGCTGTCTCTCTTGGGTAAAGTTGTGATAGATCAATTTTCTCTCCCAAAGAAAAGTAAACTGAACAAACTGAACTTTCTGAGCAAGAAAAGGCTCCTATTTGAAAAGACAGGCAGAATAATGTGAGCATGGTGTGGTGGTGAACGGCCTGCATCAAATCAAATCAAGTCAAAGTTTATTTGTTTTGCACTTTTCATACAAGTATGTAGCACAAAGTGCTTCACAAAATTTAAAAATAAACACAGTTCTAGTCATTATTGGGGTATTATCAGATTAAGTGTGCTAAAAGTGCCTTACCATGCCCCCTCTGTCATAAATGGAGTCACATAGTATTTTATTCATGATGATGACTTCACTGAACCTGTCACATTGTCACTGCAGTGATGGCAACCATTTATAACACATGAGTGGAGTAAAACCCATGCTTGTGTTGTGGCACCCGCCTTAATACGAAATTATTTATTAATGCATTTTAGTGAATGCGAGTGCGAGTGTTTCAGCCCATATTATGCGCTTGTGTAATCCAAAGTAATTGCTTACTTCTAAGAACAATCTTGACTTGGATGCAGTCTGATGTTGATTGTTTACAAGATGTTAAAGACATTATAGACATTTCCGACGCTGGTAATATTCACTTTTCTGTCTGACCAAGCCAACTTTTTTTTCCTCCAGGTTATGTATATGCTAAGGTTCCCAGTAGCAGTTTGTAATTATGGCAAAATATAAAACTTATATAGCACTTTAAGGACCAAGAAATGACGATATTAAATTACAGTAATGTGTCAAATGCAGTGTTTTAATACAATAAAACAATATCTATTTTTAACCTAACCCAAGGACTTTTATTGGTTGTTCTGTTTTTAATAAAGTCACAATGTCCTCGTGACATTGAGCATCCTCTAGCCGCGAGACACTGTTTGCTTTGCCAACAGTCAAACACACTAATCCTGTTAGAGGCCTAGGGTGTTTTTGAACACACACGCAAACGCACGCACACACGCACAGATTTACTGGCACCGCTCATCCATCAGGTGCCTCGTTGCACTCCTGCAGTTCCCTCTTGTACACTCTCCTAATGACCATTCTCTGCACAATGCTTGGTGCAGAGTTGGCACTGAAATCAAACACACTTCTGTAGGACCAGTAGGCATTATGGTCCAGGTGTATACAGTGGGGTAAAAAATACAGAGCGCAGCCATCACTCATCACTCGTGGGTGTTTGTGTTAGCAGGGAGACACACAGGTACTATCAGTGAGGGGAAGGGTGTGCTGTCGTCAGGAAGAGGTTCTAGTGGGCAATGTGAGGCCTGTCATGTTGGTTGTGCTGATTTTGAACACACTTTCTCTCTTGTTCCCTTTTCCTTCTCTCTGTCACTATCCCTTTCTTTCCTTTCTATGCTTTCTTTGTTCCCTTCTCTTTGCTAACATGCTCTACATTTTTGTTTTCAAACACACACACACACACACACACACACACACACACACACACACACACACAGGCACAGGCACAGTCCATGCAGTGGGTATTAAAGAATGCTCTTTGAGTACAAGGGATAAAAAGCAGAGAAAGAAGCTTTCGGTTTGATGTCCAGAATACGACAGTAGGTGAAGCCAGAACAAGAGAGAGAAAACAGGACAGGAGAGAGGATCCAGCTGGTTTCTTCCATAATGAGGAGCAACCCCTTGTGTGTGTGTGTGTGTGTACAAGATTGTTTAAGGTGCATTGTGGGGACCTCTGTCTCTCACCACACTTAGATTATGAGGTCTTAACGTATGAGGACCTACCAAGGTATGGGAAAAACAATAATAATTCCCTATGATATAAAACATGATTTTATTAAGTGAAGAAGTGTTTTAAGGTTTGATTAAATTTATGGTTCTTGTTGATGCCACAGAAAAAAGTGTAGGTCAAAATGAAGTCCCCTGAAGTGAAGCATTTCTGAGTGTGTGAGAGAGACAGGGAGAAAGAGATGGAAGCAGAGAGATCAGTTGAGGGGAGATAAAGGCAAGAAGAGGCACAGGGTATTAAAGCTGGTTTCACATTAACTTTTCAGTAGTTGTGGGACTGACACGACTCTTCGGTTCTCCTTTACTCTGCCATGCAGCTTTGACTACAGACTTAGAGCCTTGCTTTCTTTTTCTTTCTTTTTTTTTTTTGTACACAATGTACTTAACCGTGGCTTTTTGGGCTGGCTTGGTTGCTCATAAATATCACATGCATTATAGATACACTGTAAGAGTGTGTGTGTGTGTGTGTGTGTGTGTGTGTGTGTGTACAGGTCACAGTCTGACCGTCTTGTTCCCATCTGTCTTTCATGCCAGTCACACATACACACACACACACACTTTTCCTCTCTCTGGCCAAATCCGATTAGCTGGCCTGCATCAGCTAACGAGACCCCCATGTAGCTGCCCCTCTGCACGCACACCTCCCATTTCCCCCACCACTCTGTGTCTTTTCTTTCTCTTACACACACACACACACACACTTACGGCCGCCTGTGCCACTAAATACACAAACACTTCTGTGTGCACACATGCTGGTCCAGGCTCAAATTGGAGAGAGGACTCCCTAATTATGCTTTAATTGCCTGTCTCTGCCTGTCCAGCTGCCTTGTGCATAAAACACAGAGAAGCAGTGTGATTGATCATTCTGGCCCAAACATACAGTGAATGACACCCAAAAGATGATTTGTTTGAAAACAAGAAAGGCATACTACTGAGGCAAAGAATGAAACAATAAAAAAAAAGGAAGCACTGAACAAGCAACTTTGCACCGATGAACTCTGTGGATACACGCAACCATTTCGTCATCTCAGACACCACCACCCAATCGCCCCCAACACATTGTTTGTTCTCTGCCTCCCCACAGACCGTCTTGACTGATAAAAGTTGACTATTATTACCCCATAAAACAAAAAAAGATAGGGCTTTTAACTGCTCTGAAAGCGAGGTTTGAGCAATTTAAATTCCATTAGCCCTGTAAATTTGAGTCACTGGTGGGAAAATGTGAATAATATATGACACAATAATACCACAAACATGTTTCATTGTTTCTGGAGGAAAGGATTTATTATTACTATTTCTTCTTCCCCTGCTGATAATATGCACATCGATGTATGATTGAGAGTTTGTGCTAAATATTGCTGCTGATGTTGCAATATATCACAAATTTGAATGAAAATGTTGAACCTAATAAGACTCAAGGAATCACAAGACTCGTATTAATGTCAAGGTGTTAATAGCAGAGGTGAAAGTCACTAAAAGCACACGAACCATGGCTCGTCAGTATTTCATGGCCATCAATCAAACTGTTGCAGAGGGATTTAAGTGTGGACCAGCATGAATACCAGAGAAAGAATGGGCAATTATTTTTACTGAAGGGCCTATTATGAAAACCAGGGACAACCATAAACCTCAATGTTCACTTATTTCTGCTCAGTTCATACAACTCTTATCAAAAAGCAGTGTGTTACATCTTGATCCTCAAATTCTTAAATGTCTCTGTGTCTTATGTGCGATAATGGTGATCAGACTGTAATCCCACAACACAGACAGGTACACATTTGGCCTCAAGCATAAACAAAACACACACGGGAAACTAATCTATAACCAAAGCAGTTGTTTTGCAGAGATCATGTACACAGATTGTAAAATTCAGTTTCATTGAACCTTTAGGATTCAGCCAAAGAGAGAACAGCCACATTTGGCCCAAAGTCATTCAGTATCCGGTTCTGCAGTGACAACTTACCTCACATATTGAAGACTTGAACTCTGTGCATGTGCCACAAAGTCACTTGATTTAATGTGGTATGCTTGCCAGTGTGTGCTTTGCCCATGCACCACTCAGCCCAACACTTAAGTTCTGAGTGCTGTCGAAAAAGCGCAGTGCTTCATTTGCTCACACATTCTTGCACATTTGCTTCTCTGGTTGGCTGTTTGTGTTGGCACAGCAAGACAGGACTCCTTTTTGTTTTGCTTTTTTGTTTTTTTGTTTTTTTGTCTGGGGCTCTGACAAACTGAGAACATGAGACTCGGTTTGTAAAACTAATGTTGGTTTCACTCGAGAGCGTCTGAGCAGATCGACCAAAATATTTAGAGAGAGCGGCGTGATGCTGTGCGGGGATGAAGAGAAGAAACATCATCCACGAGGAAAGCGAAGCGCGATAGAAACAGTCAAGGGAAGTGAAAAAGAAGGCGAAGAGGAAGTTCAAGAATGAAACAACTGGACAAAGACATGAGATCTTTTTTCGGTTGTTTTTTTTTTTTTACGAATGTCAGCACTCCACTGACCTATGACCTGTGATTGGTTTGTGGGTCTTGGTGAATCACATCATCTGACCTCGGTGGAATGTGCCTCACTGACACCCAACACAGAGAAACAACAGTGTGTATTTTTTGACAGCTCACCCTATTATCTCCTCTGTACATCCCCTCTCCCTGCCTTTCCTTACATCCTCTGCGACTTCTCCTCACAGTAAACTGATAACTAGGTGGCCACTGCTCAGCTCCTCTCATCTCTCTTTAGACACTTTGAGCACTCTTTCATCTCTTCCCCCGTCTGGGTTTCTCTGCCCTGTTATTAAAGCGAGTCTGTCAAACAGATATGATTCCCACAAGTCCGTCCTCCCCGATCTTGGCAGTTTCTCACAACAAATAAATTATTCAGCTGTGGATTTTGCAGTCCAGAAATTGATGGCATGATTAATTCATGTTATCGTACGGAAAACGAGGCTATGTTGTTCGTCAACTATGTGTACGTCCCAAATTGTAATCTGAATCTCTGTCTAGATTTCATGCTTTTTAATCTTTTTTAATTTGACTTTGCTTGCTTTTGCATTATTCGAAGGAATTTTGGAGACATCGCTGAGCTGTTTATTGGAGCGTCTTTGGTGTGAGCTACATTGAAAGACACTTTGTTCTGGTTTATTTATGTCTAAATATTCTGCCAGGTAATGGTATATAAGTATGCTCTTTCAACACAGAGTTTGCATTTTCTCTCTTTTTCTTCTGGAGGGTACATAACGTCCTTTATTCACATCCGCCATTTGTTTTTGTTTTTTTTTAGTAAAACATCAGACAAACTACATACTGAAGTTAACTGCCGTCATGTGTTACTGCAACATGTGATTTATGACATTTTACTTGCTGCAGTGACTTCATCAGCAGAAATGGTGTTCTCTCTCTCTCTCTCTCTTTCTCTGTCTCTCTCCTTCCTGCTCCAGCCTGTCCTCTCGTCTGTCTCCGTCTGTTCCCTCTGTAATGCAATCTAGTTGCCCCATTGCTTCTCCATAGCAGGTTGCACAGAGAGTTCAGAGCGCTATAGTGTTCCCTGTCCCCACAGGAACCATTCCCACTTCGTTCTGTGGCCCAGCTGCCTGCTCTCCCATAGAAATCTGGGACACAGTGTGCATCCTAATGTCTCTATTGAATGGAGAACACTGACAGTCACAAAGGGCTTATCGCTTCCCCTTGAGTCCCTTAACGATTGTTTAGTCCTGTTGATATACTTTCATGAGCGCACTGGTATTTGCAGTTATCCGGAGCTTTCTGTAACTACCACTTTGTCTGGATTTACACGTATTGAGATATTCATCATTGCCATGAAACTCCAGTGCTTCGCAAGTCGATCAGCAATTTTAATTAGACAGTAGTTACATTGACCTTAATTACTCTTAATTGCCGTCTCTCTTGGGTTTTATGTAAAATATGAATTTGGTTTGAATTACAGAGTACTAGCAATAAGGACTCGTTGCTGTAGAGATTTTGTTTTGCTCTCTATAGGAAGTGAAGTGTAGTTGAGAGCGTGCGTGGTCTTTTCATGCACAACTGATAGTTTTGTTATTATTTTCCACAAGTGAGGCAAAAATTGCATCCTTGATAGTGTGTATGAATGTTATTCCACTAAGAGTGTCAGTATGCTGCAAATGCCGGGGTAATCGCAGACAACGAGGACTCGACACTGATGTGTGTGTGTGAGGAGTGATGAGAGCAAACTGCCCAAGGCATTGCTGAGAAAGGCAACGCCGACAAAGTCCCTCATGTACACCACATGCCATAACTCAGTGTTTCAACAATCGGAAGCCCTGGGGGTATTAAACAAACACACAGGCTTTTAGTCCAATGAAATGTAGACACATTGTAGACATTGCGGTTTTGCTATTTGAGTTTCTCTGTCCCGATACTTCTCAGGGAACAACCTTGTAAAGTGCACTTGGACATTACAACAGCTTTAATGCCACAATGTTTGAACATCAGCTTTTTATGCTTTGCACAAATCTTTCGTTTTTAATATTCCATTTGTGTGTTCTTTTTTTTATTTCTTTTTTTTTTTACAGTATGCAGTGGGGCTGTTATGGTGAAAGTGGCTCCCAAGGTGGAAGTGTTGAAAGGAGATACTGCTCAGCTGCCATGCACACACACCGTCTCACCACCATCAAGTACCACCATTGTGGAATGGTACTTTGTAAGTATTCTTCAGATACTTTTTTTTTTTTTTTTTCAATTTGCTACTCCTTGTTTGCGACTGAAAATACACCGAAGAATTGTTTTAATAGGTAACTGTAGAGTTTCAAATCATCGCTTTCTGTTGTTCATTTATTCAACTTCAGTTTCCTGTTATGGGCTACACCTCACACGTTTTTTTTCCATCTTTATTGTTTTGGTCTGTCAGGAGGAACAGGGAACCAGGAAACGTGTGGCTTTCCGCTCTCAGGGTGGAGAACCAAAAAGCGACGACGAAACTCCACTGTCAGGGCGGGTCATGATCGGAGAGGACTTCACCTTGACCATTACTTCAGTCAAGCCTTCCGATGAGCTCACTTTCTACTGCCAGGTTAATGCTGGCCCTGCTGGGGTTGGAGATGCCCCCACTATGCTCAAAGTCTTTTGTAAGTCAGCCAGTAACCTTTAGTCTTTAGTATGACCTCACTGTTACCCTGTCACACACACACACACCACCCCCTCTCCCTCCTGTTGAATGGAATTTATGGCTTGATGTGTTGCTGTCACTGTCAGTAAAGGTTTACGATTTTAATCTGTGAGGGGTGTGTGTGTGTGCGTGTGTGTGTGTTTGTTTGTGCATGATTTAGAAGTCCCTTAATTGTCATGTCATGCATTTTGCTGATTGCATTACGCACATACTTACATGAACTCCATGCTAAACCTTAACATACAAATACTTTGTCGCAAAAACAGTTAGTTGTCACAGTCTTCTTAATCTTTAATGTTTATCTGTGTTAACCCAAATTTTCTTTTAAGCTTTGAAAGCCTTCTTCAGAGCCTGTGGTGACCAGTTTGTTTCGATAAGTTACCCTCAGGTCAATTAACCCCGGCCCTAATCACTCTTGACACGACTGATGAATAGTTCAATCACACCTGTCATGTCTCATATATCCCTCTTTAATAAGAGTCCAGATTGATCTCAAACGCGCTGAAGGCCGACCGAGGAACATGCCGCTGCGTCCTTGTCCCTCTCACAAGGTTGCACCAGGATGGATGGGATTTACTGACATTTCAGATAACACTGAATCAGTCACTCTACAAAAGAGGAGGATTTGTCAAGGGAGGGTAAAAAACAAACAAAAAAAAAAAACAACAGCCCTTTGTTTAGTCCGGCGTCAACTTTAAAAGGACTTTTTATTTAAACAGTTAACTATTAACATTTATCCACTCAGAGGCACCAAAGTTTAAAGCAATCTCATAAAGAAAAGAGCTATTAATTGTGGATGGGCAAGTCAATGTTGAACAATGCCTCAGTGAAGTGCTGTTTGATAGAGGCTATTTTAGATGCACTTAATTCTCAGAGTACAAAGAAAACAGGCTGTCACACAAACCAGCAATTATTCTTTGTTCGCTTTTGACCACTTGAGTTATTGGGGTTGAATTATAGTGTGTCTGCCTGGCCTTAACTTAATGAGACTGAGTTATGAGGTCTCCTGAGGGTTCAGCTGTAGCGCCGATAGCCTGCTATCTTTATTTCCAGAAGCTTATGATAGGAGAGCAAACTGGAAAAACACCCAACAGCAGAACTGAATGAATCTTGCTTTTCCTGTTCTTTACATTTTATACTTGATTAGCCTAATATTGAATTTTGTCTAAAATCCCTTTATCAGAAAATTGCAGTCACGTCAAGACATCAGCTGTTAAAGAAGCCTGCGTTTCCATTAATTGGGTATGAGCTGTGCTTGCATATGGTTGTGGGAGTGAACAGAAATGGAGTGATTGTTCAAGTGCCGCAGTAGTTTTGCAAACATTTTCACAATAAAGGGCCAGGAATTTGCTAAGAGAAATTGACCCGATAAGCATGTCAAGTGCAGATATCACATGGCTGGAAAAGCCATCAGCAGGGAATCCCTGGATAGATGTTCAATGCATGTCATCCCCCCTGCCTCATTCTCCCACATTTACTCGTATCGAGGGAAAACGCCAAAAATGGTATGAAGGAGCACAAACGGAGACGGAGAGAAAAAAATATCAATTGTTTATTTTTATAGGGAGTCGACAGCTGCAGGCGGAGATAAGATGACCTTGCATGTGAACAAGTGAAACCAGTGAGCGCGAGAATGAAGCAGAGGAACAAGAGGAAGCATTCACACCTGTGGTTGTGTGTGCAAAAGAGAGATAGTGTGTTTTTCTTTTTTGGTTTTGTTTTTTCGTTTTTCTGTGATTACACTATTATCAGCTCAAGTGAACTCGGTCCTAATGGGAAAATATGACGTTGGTTATTTACTACCCAGCTGAATTAACAAGGTCAGCAGCAACAAATATGGAAATAAAGTGCTTCTATATCAGGGTTAACGTTGGAATTTCTCATCCGATGAATCATCCTGATTTACTAAGGATGCCTGCTCTATTTTTTTCTGTTGCAGTTGCTCCTGAGAAGCCAGACCTCACAAAGCCATCAGCTCAGGCCATCTCCGTGGCACAGCCAGCCAGCTCAGAGGTTGGCAATCAGCTCCTGCATGTTTACACATGTGCAACATTGTTTTTTTCCCTTTTTTTTAAACTACAAACCCTGTATTTTCCTCTCTGTATCAGATTGGCACCTGCATGACGATGAACGGCCATCCTCAGCCAAGAATTATCTGGTTCAAAGATGACCAGCCCCTTCCGGAGGTCAAAGACAAGAGAGAGAGTATGTGTTTTGTTTTTGTTCTATTTTTTAATCCTATTTTTCCAACACCTTTATACAGCCAACCCCTGAGGTCATTCATCTTGATAAATGTTTCCTGTCTGTCTTAGAGACCTACATGGTTCCCACTGTAGTGAAGGAGGCCTCAGGTCTCTATACCATTGAGAGCACCCTGTACGCTCAGCCCACCAAGGCCGACAAGGACTCAGTGTTCCAGTGCACCGTGGAGTACAGCATGCCGGGAGACCAGATCAAACAGAAGAAGTCCGACACCGTCACCATCAACCTCAACTGTGAGTGACAAGACAAAAGCACGGCAGTTGGCAGATTACACCCAGTTAACCTGCGACAAGGGCGATCAACCAAGCGTCTTTCACTTCTCATTACAATTCTTGAAGGCTTTTTTTTGGGGTTTTTTTTTTTAAATCAAACCTTTTAATCAGATGTCAGTTTTGTCAAAAGCTCATATTTAAATCTAAAAAGAAGAAAAGCAGACCACTTGACTCTGAAGTCCCCTGTCATTTCCTATAAAGTGCAGGTGATTACAACCAGGCAGGAAACCGAAGAGAAAAATCTTGTATAAGTGAAAGCTTCCTGAGGAGCATTACTTTTTGTGCTTTTCACACAAACAGCAGGAGCAAAGAACGGCACAAGAGTAGTGACAGGGACTGGAAGTATAAAAGGCGTTTCTATTAGCTTGCACAGTCGGTAATTATTGATAGAAACAAAGCACAGCTGAGCCTGGCAGAAACCTGATTCCATAATTTCATTCACAGGGCTGAGACGCTATTATTTTCAGAGGCCACGATATTACCATGAGAGCTGAATATGAGGAAAAACCTCTCAATGTAATGCAATCTGGCTCAATGCCACCAAGCTCCATTCTCAAAAATAGTGAAGTTAAAACCGGTTTAAGGTAGCAAGCATAACTGTACATATTTACCTTTATTATTGCAAAAAAAGAAAAGAGCTCTGTTGTGGTGTACCTAATAAAGTGGCTATTGATTGTATATTTTTTAGCATTTGCTCCGAACATTCAGTTTTATGTAAATATATAAACATGGCCGACACATCCGTTCCGCTTGAACCTAGTTCAACTTAGTTTAGTTTAGCTTAGTTTAGCTTAGATGCTGATTCTATTAGTTAGCTTCTTTTAGTCCCGTTTACCTCTGTTCATTTGCTTTGCTTAGTTTAGTTTACATTAGTGTTCATTTTTAGGTCTAAGTGTTATTGTTCCACCTTCCTGTAAGTCGAAATGTGCTAGGTGTTATTGCTGCCTTTTTTTTTTTCTTTTAGGATGAATGTCTTATCTAAAGAGAAAAACCTGGATTTCAAATGTTTAGATTCAATGTTTTCAAATGCCATAACTAATTGTAAATTGAATTCAAAGCTCATGCTATTTAATCTCCTACATTGCTTAAAAAAAACAACCATCAATGTTGTATTTTACCATCCGTTACTCTTATTGCATACCTCCCCTCTTGCTAAGCATTTAAGTTAAGTCTCGACCACACTGGAATTTGAGATTCTTTCACAGAAGTGAATAAGGAGGGGGCAATAAACTATGCTATGAGGAATGCATTGCTCATACGTGATTAATGGTGCAAAGTATTACAGTGTAAACGTCACCGTTGAAGGAATTTTCACCTGTTCCATGTCTGTTCTTGTCTGTCTAGATCCCTCTGAGACGGCAACATTTTCCCTGGTCAACACTGATCCAGTCAAAGAGGGGGATATGGTCACTATGAAATGTGAGACTGATGGAAACCCCCAGCCGGAGTTTGACTTCACTAAAGACGTAGGTTTTGTTAAAGAGAATAAAAATGCTACTTTCTTTGGTGGGTTTTTTTGCCCCTTTTCAACTAAATCCTTACGCATTATTCCTGTCAATCCACGTTCAGGGTAATGTCATCAATGGTCAGGGTGGTCTTCTGATTCTGAAATCTGTAAAGCGCTCAAACACCGGTAAATACAAGTGCACCGCCATGGATTTTGATAACATGGACGCCGACCTGAGTGGAACGATCGAGCTCGTCGTCAACTGTGAGTGAACCACGGTTACACTCACAATTAATTAGGCACACAGAAAATATATTTCTCCTCCTGTTTGTGCAGTGTCAGCATTGCAGTAAGCCTCCTTTTCATCAGTAAATCTTAGAATTAAAAAGGTTAGATAGGAATGAGCCTTAATGGAATCCCTTTAGCCGGGCAATATCAAATGCAATTCTTCACAGTTCATCTGTTACTTTAATGTTATCCTGAGCACGCTGTTAAATTTGATCTTATCACACACATTAAGTGGTGATATCTTAGAAAAAGCATGGAATAGGCTTAACTTTGGCTTCAAAATGAGCTTAACTTCAGAGTAAGTGTATTAGCTTTGTACTCAGAAAAAATATATATTCTGCTTAACGTTGCTATTTTCAGAACTCTATTACATGGTTATTTCAGTGATGAAGGCCCTTCTAATTTGAAGTGACACTTTTTCCATCTCGTATTGCATGGAAGGCTGTAGGTTTAGGTGTTTCCAGGTGTCTGCTTGCTTCTGACCGAGCTGTGTGTTCTTCTCTCTCTCTCTCTCTCTCTCTCTCTCTCTCTCTCTCTCTCTCTTTCTCTCTCTCTCTCTTTTCC
>OMNM01035866.1:10728-48056 GCA_900302745.1 Parablennius parvicornis | reverse complement strand
CACCCCCCCCCCCCCCCCTCCCCGTCCCCCCCCCCCCCCCTCCTCTTTTTTTTTTTTTTGTTTTTTGAAAAAAAAAAAAAAAAAAAAAACGGGGGGGGGGGGGGGCGTCTTGTTTTCTTGCAACAATAGAGAATAACAGTATTTAATTTATGGAAAATGCTGCTAGTATTTTTGAAAACAGCCATTATTTTTACTTTTGTTTCAGCTTCTTTACATAAGTCAAACTCTGAGCCGGACATAAACCCTTCGGAAGTTTACTGAAGGTCACATTCGTAAATGTCTGGCACATAAAAACAAGGAAAATAAGCTTGGAAATGCCATTTAATTTCAACTCATCTCCTCGGACAAAATTGTACTGAAGGTATTATTACATTTCATGCAAATCCATCATAAATGAAGAGGTTTAACTAATGAGACAAATCATTTAATATGTTCTGATTTTCATGTCTGAAAATTGTTGCCCAAACAAAATCACAACACAGTTAACAGTTTAATTTGCCTCAATGAACCATCAAGATAAAAGCATACAGCATATTAATTTGAGACATATTACATGGGTATCACAGTTCTAATAGGCAGTGGCTCAAGTGATCAGTCCTAATTACACATCTTCATGCACAAAACCAGGTAACTTTGGGGACAGCGCCCTCCTGTCTGAAGGACTCCAGGAAATGAATTCAGCAACTTCCTACAGCTCCATCTGCTGTTTACAGCAGTCTGAGTAATCCACAGTCGTACAGTCAGTAATGTAGCAGTCATTTTGGCAAGCAGTTTAAATCAAAGGAAATTCACATGTCATTTGTTAAGTCTCACAACCTGTCTCTCAGTTAAAAATGAATATAAAATAAACAGTGAAAACAATGTTTTGCATATCTACTTACTATATCAAGACACATCAGATCATCACAGTATGTTGGCATTCATATACGCTCAGAAACATTCACGTTTTAAAAAAACAAAAACAAATGCAGGCTACATTCAGAAATACACAATAAAACACGATGCCAGCACATGAGCACAGGGCCCCCTTTGTTGGCACTCATTCACTTCAAGATGCAAATGGGTGGATTTGAAATTCACCCTCTGTGTGTTATGCTTGGATACTTTAATGTTGTATCTATGCTGGGGATTATTCTCTCTACAGTGGAAAAACCTGTGCTTGAATGGCAGTGCCCTCAAAGTAGCTCCTACCGCTTTGAATGGCCTCCAAACGAGATTAGACCCGTGGCTGCCCTCAGTCCCAATCCTCTGCATTCAGATGGAGCGTAACCAGCCTGTGTGACAGTTTTTCTGTTTTGACACTGAGTGGGTGCAGTCACTGCATATAGGACATTTTAGAATTGAGAGGTCAGAGGAGAAAAGAAGAAAATCCCCTACTGCTCACTTTTGTGTTGTGGAATGATATCCAGTAACTACTCCTGTAGCCTTTGTGGTATTGTACCTACAATATCCTATTTATTAGCATTTATTGAAAATACCACTCATTCATCTCAATGAATCTAGTGTTTGCAACTGTGCAGTGTTTTATATTTGGCACGAGGCTGTGTATTGCAACTGTATTTATGCATATAGACCGTACACATTACAGTGTTAATTTTGATAAGGGCTACTGTACATAACATTCATTTAGAAGAAAAACTGCAGCATTAGGTATATAGGGGAAAATTCCTTAAGGCATAAGCTGTGTTGTGCTCGGATCTCTCAAGTGGCTTCCTTTACCTAACTAACTAATTATGTCGCTACTCTAAGATAAAGATATCAGCTATATCTGACATAATCCATCTTTCTTTGCATTTGCTGGACAGTATACAACTGTGAGTCTTTATTTAGGATGGGTGAGGCTCTCCATCAATTGGTTGAGTATTGCTGTGTGCATTTGTCTTGCAATTTTTCACGATCTCAGACCACAATAGTTTCATTTGGCACAAGGTAGTACTGAAGCTGAACCCTCAGCAGCAGTGGTTTTGGAGGTATGTGTAATTTTCACATCTGCTGTTTTTTTTTTTTGACACTGCCATCACCTCTTGGTCACTGGTCATCACCATAAGGATTGCACATTTCATAGTGGTTACATTCAGGTCATTGCTAAAATAACAGAACAATATAGTAAACATACAATAGAGAAAATATCAACATGTCCCTTATTTCCCTATGTGATATGGCTCATTTTTTAGTTTTGTTCTGAGCAGGTAGTGGTTTCTGGGAGTGCTGGGAGGTTGGAGGGGCCAGGCCTACTTTACTGGAGGTAGAAGGTCTGTGGTCATCCGCTTTACTCTGGCTGGAGCCCGGTTTTTGTCCTGCGGCGGGATCCCTCCTGTCCTGAGACTTGCGCTGCTTTGCACTCGGCAGTGTGGGCGCTTTCATACCAGCATGAGGCTGCAGGGATAAGATTCATGTTCATCTTACGTAACAGAATTAACTATGACTTTCATGTAGAACAGCTGCATGACTACACCTTTATTAGCATCTTCTGTAAGAGGTAAGTCTGGCACCATCTAGTGGTGATTTAATATAAAACTAATAAAGAATCTTTAAAATTCAGAAACAGCAGACATTTGCTTTTTTTTTTTTTTTTTTTAAGGTTGTGCATACATATTGTACATAATTGAAAATATAAATTGAAGAAGAAAAGGCAGAGGTGATGGAGGGTGAAAAAACCTGTATTGTGGGTGGTTATACCGAGGTGTCAGAGCTGCTTTGGCATGTGTCCTGCAGGAGGCTGCAGCCTCTCACTTGAGTCTTCATTCCTCCACTCTAGGGCAACACAAAACACAACATGAGACATTCACAGCTAGTTTCCAAAAATAACTGATAACTTCTGAGATATCTAGTAGTAGTTGAAACTGAAACTGTCTTGTGGACAGAGTCAAATCATTCTGAGGTGTGTTCATTTACATACATCATGATATGATGGTCATTGCAATTGAGATCATTTTGAGCACATTTAACCAAAGAGGTACTTGATGTGCCAGCAGAAACACGAGACAGAACTTAGATTAATCACATTCAGTTGATCAATAGACAAGACAAATCATGTCAAAGTACTTGTTCGGTGGATGTGGAACATGTAGAGGTGCTGTGGTTGTTCTTGGGGCTGAGCTTGGCATGGCTACTGCAGTTGCTATTTGTTTCTGTGGAAACAGCCTGGGGAACAGGGATCGGGTCCAGGATGTCCTCTGAAGAGGTTGGAGATAATACCTCCAAATTCTGCTCTCCTATGTGAAACAAATCGTAATTTTACAACCAGCTACTGTGCAGATTTAAGAAATCTGGCCTTATTTGATAATTTTTTCATACAGATTTATGCCGCAATAATTATTGTTGTAATAGTCAGGTTGCAGATCATAAATTATATATTGTATTTAAAGTATAACAAACACTGCAGAAATGATTGAAATACAAAAGGTTACAGGTGCTCTTTATCCAATACTAATGAACTGGGGGTTAAAAAAAACAAACTAAAAAAAACCTTAATTTTAACATCACATGGTACTATAAGGCTCCATGTTGTGTATTACTGTGATGAAAATGTTGAATGAATATTAAATATTACTCTCTTCTTGTTCCATGTGATGCTGCATCATCTCTAGCACATTGGATTGTACAGCAGGCACATCAGTGTTGCCCTGTTGGACAAAGCACATTATCAGAGCTCCTCATGTGACTCATTAGGCAAAGTTCATGAATGCAGCTGGAAGAATCGGCGCCTCACTGTGATCCAGGGGTTTTCTAGGAGCTGACTTGCAGACATGCGGTATGCGGGGTCCACTTTCAGAAGGCAGATCAGTAAATTTTTTGCTGTTGAGACGGAGACCTCAAGCCAGTCAGTTTATCAACAATGATGTGCCCCATAAACCTGAATGCATGCAACATTTGTACAGTAACTTTGCACTGATTTAACATTGAAAATGAAGTTTCACCTGCATCACTGACTGTGTCCCAGATAGGTTTAGTGAATTTGAGTTGATTTGTCTTAATTTTCTCAAGTAGGGACGTCTTTGTTTTGGCAGAAAATGGAGGTGTTCCACATAATCTAAAGGGGAAACAGACATGTCGGCGCATGCTTCCACTGTATGTGCGCATATGAATGAAAGTGACATGTGTCCGTCTACTTACAACATGTACATGACTACTCCTATGCTCCACACATCACACCACTGACTGTAACCACGGTCACTCATCACCTCCGGAGCTGAAAATGACACACGTGTAAATATATTGATTTTTCTTTGAATAAAATATTGAAATGTGACAGCATATGAATAGATTGTTAAATTGGTTGAAATCATTACTGGTGTTAAGACCAAGTGAAAGAAAAAAATGCTAATATACAGTATGTCTAATCACTGATATGAGTCGTATATATTGCCAAGACTCAAAAATGCAAAAGAGAAGACATTGCGACTCAAGAAAATCACAAGATGTGCTGAAAGTGCTTAACTTCCAAAAGCATAATAATAAAAGCCCTTTTTTTGACATTTTGAAACCTTATCTATCTGTGTTAATAGGTGTTCTGAGATTGGACCGTTCAACGGGTATTACGACCAATTACTTGGACAAAAAGTCACCAGAGTTCCTTTTTATAAGGAGAGGTCAGGGAAAGCAGCTTGTCAGGAAAAAGGACTAAAAAGGTTAGTGGTTTTCTATAGTGTCAATACATAAACATGTCAGGGTAGAATACTATTCTTCAAAATGAAGTTACACTGGTTCCAAAAAATGTATAACTTCTGCAAACAGTTTTCATCTGGAGTTTTTACCTACATATAGTGTCTTTCCTCACAGAACCTCATCATCAGCCATCGATGAGAGAAATACTATGAAAAAATATTATAACGTGGCATGCAACACATAATGGGACTTCTCCATGTTGTATGGAGAAGTTTTCTGTAGGGCCTATTGTCTGTTACTCAGTATACAGACCACATTGCCCATAGTCAACCTGTAGGCTCAAAATTATGTCTATAATACTGTGTGCGAGTTTAGACTTTTATTTAAAATATAATTAAAATGTGGTGTCTTCAGTAAACCATTTTTGTTGCTACAATTCTACATGTTTATGCATCCAAAAGCCTGAGACCTTAATAAGCTGAAAAGGCAATACATTAGAAATATATTATGCACATACCCCAGTGCATGATTGAATCATTATTCCAAATAAGTGCTAATGAACTATATTATTAACTTGGCTGGATTGTGACAGAAACAGCTGTGTGGGAGGAGCAACACCAAGTGAGGTGCAGCCACAATAAAAAATAAAAAGTGAGGTCACTCACTGAAAGCACAGTGGTCAGATAAGAAGCTGCCGCCATCATAAGACACAACAAGCCAATGTTTCACCATATATCACAGTCACAGACGCATTTGGTTAACCCAACATTTGTTCTGCACCGATATGGATGAACCCTGTACACACACGCACTCACGCACGCACACAAGCTAAGTGATATGGCACCATCTCCAGGTACAAGGTGAGCAAAGGGTCTTAACACACTGGAGGAAAACACAAAGAGAAAAAAAAAGCAACCGAGAGATTTTACGAATACAGAAAAATTGTGGAAACGAGACTGCCTTCAAAGTGTGTTTATGTCTTTTGAAATAATTAATAAAAATGTACATTAATCATTGTGTGTTAATTGTTTGATGAAATATAGTAATTTTTAAATTATCCTTACTTACCAGTATTTTACCAGTACAATATTTTATAAGTAAAATAATCTAATATGTATAAATATAAGTTAAGTGAGCAACAACAGACTTAAACTTATTCTTTAAGAGCATCAAACGTATCTCTGTAAATATCCTACCTAATCAAAGTAGGCACCTGTGGGTCAATGTGCTCTACTGTTAGTAACATTGGTGACTTACCCATATAGATAAGAGTCCCCCAGGCCTCCCTCATTCTGTTCTCAATCCCTACACCTTCTGTCTTCACAGATAATCCAAAGTCTGTCACCTGGGTGGAGAACAGCACTTGAGAAAACGATATAAATAAACATGATTTAGTTGCACTGACACAACCGTATTCAAGTCTTTGTTAAATGTGCCCCTGTCTGGACAAAGCCAGGGCTTGGACATAAACACAGACTGTTGGCTCTTTACTTGAAAAGCTTAGCTGCTACAGGTCCATGTATTTATAGAGGGCCATCACATTGTTGCAAAAGAACAACATCCAAGTACTGTGAGCTCAGTTGTTTATGCTGTGCCCTGACAATATTCTCTTACATGTATAGCAAGTTTGTGTTTATGTATGTGTGTTCAAACAAAGGAAAAAAAAAACTGAGCAAGACAAACAGTTCTGCTGTGGCCGAGCCTCGTTTCAGCTCACACACCAGGTATCTGCTACGGCTGGCTCGTCGTCAATACACCTAACATGCTGCGCTCTGCTTGTAATTTCTTTAAAGACACAGTTTATTCTCTCTTTGAAAGGGTGTACTAGAAAAAAAAAAAAAAGACCAGAGGGATCCTGTCATAATGAGGCAGTATTTAAAGCCTTTACTAACTATAGAGGAGGCAGTGGGCGAGAAAAAAAAGTGCCCATTAGATGCTTGGACTCAGTCCAGCAAAGAAACGGCAAGAAACTGTGATGAAAAGTTTTACAGTTGATGTCACTGTTTTACCTTGATATTGATCTTCCCATCATCTTCATCCAGAGAGTCGCTCACGAGGATGTTTTCAAGTTTCAGGTCCCGGTGCACTATATCTTCAGGATGAGAAGAAGAAAACCCTTGATGCAATGGATTTCAATCTTCTTTTCTCCAATAATGACCATGACAGGAATGAATGAATTCACAAGATATAGTGGGGCAGTCAATACTAACAGCTAATGCTGTCAAAAAACTGTTTGTGCAAAGAAATATGGCCTTCATCAACCTTCCACAGTCAAAAATAATCATTTTTCTTTAACATATTTTGGATTTCATTCCATGAATAATATAAATCGATGCGGAGGCAGTTACACCTCTGGAAAAGTGGTTGTTGATCATAGTTATGGATTAGATGCATTACTACAGGTGGCTCTGTAGTTTAATGCTTAAGCACCCCTGCCTCAGAGTTAGAGTATCACCAGTTAGGCGCCTTTCTGTGTGGTTTCCATGTTCTGCCTGTGCATGATATCTTCACATACTCTGGTTTTCTCCCACAGTCGAAAGACATTTGAGGATTATTTGAGGACTCTACATGCCTGTTGGTGTGAATGTGAGTGTGTGTTTGCCCCATGATGGCCCGGTATCCCGTCTTGGGTGGAATCTGCGCCATATAGATGATGAATGAATTATCTGCTAAGGATAAACTATGTTTTGTGCACATTTACACAGTGATCTGTTAAGCTTGCTGAAAGCAGACCTGACGAAGGGGCCTCGCTAATAAAACTTGCTGGTGTGAGGGAAGGCAGGCGGAAAACAGAGCTGAAAACAGCCCTGAGCAGTCTTTGTTAGCAGCACACTGTTTCAAGCAACCAAGTATACAATGTTATGCATATCGTGTTGATGTTGTGTGAAGGTACAATAGACGAGCTATGCAATACAACTGCACCTGATTGTGTTTTTGTCATTATAAGAATTCATGTTTTTCCATTTCCATATTGAAAAGCTTTTTTTTCTTTTTACACATAATCATATCATAATAAAATCTACTAATTCCAGAATACAGTTTACACTTTACAGTATGTAGTCTTCATGTTTTGGTTTCTAAGAGGACTAATAAGAATAAATCTCAGTATAATTACTACCTATAACTCAACATTTGGAATGGTATATTTTAAATGATTTGATATATTTAAGGATAGATGATACAACTGTAAAGAAACAAAAGATGGATGTGCACTGTTAAGACTTGGACAGAAAAGACAAATATACTATGTGGAACAACAAGGCCTTAACATCAGCAGGTGAAGGTGAGAATAAAAGCACATCTGAGGAAAAGCTAAATAAGGCAAATAGCAGCTGAGGCTGAATAAGGTAAAAATAAAAAATCAATAATCTCAGAATTATTTGAAGAATTTCAGGGTATGAGACTATCAAGATTGGTCATTTGGCTAAAAGGGCTCTCGATTTGTAATTCAAAGCCAGCACTTCCTCATTAGTCTCTGATGAGTTGACGAAAACTCGCACACAGGGACTCTCCATCTGAGACACCTGTTAATCAGTATTGCTCCCTAGCTTGTTGTAAATTAGTCATTAACCCAATGTAATGATGCCTCATTGCCAAGCAACATAGTAAATTACCACTAACCACAAGTTTGACCATTAAGGAGTGAAACCCCATTTCTAAGTAAATCAGATTTAATTAAAATGGTTATTGCTTTATTTTATTTATTCATTGTGGCTATTTTACACAAATAAGACTCACTTTATTATTACTGAACACTATGTTGGTAGGAAATCTATTGTGAATTAGAACAAAAGCAATTCAGATATGGTGAGTCACTATCACTTAGTACTAGTTCTTTATTCAAAAACAAATTCTCGAAATCTGCTTTTGCATTTAACAAACCTCACAAACAGTTTCACACTACAGCGTAAAACAGCATTACCTCTTCTATGAAGGTAGACAACGGCATCAGCTAAACTACACATTATATTCCTCGTTTCGTCCTCTGTGAAGAACTTCTTCCTTTGCAAGAGCTGGTTCAAGTCACCTCCTCTGCACAGTTCAGTCACCAAATAAATCATCTAAAAACAAGAACAAAAATACTTCTTACCATTGAATCCATTTGTACAGGCATCAGTAATAATTGTGCAGAGATGTACATATAGATTACATCATATTACTTACATTAGACTCACCCTTTCAAATAAATGTGCTTATTCTGAGATTATGATGTCTCACCTGAGTGGTATGGTAGATTGCTTGAAGCTGTATTATGTGAGGATGATTCACTTCTTTGAGAATGTTTATTTCATCCCACAGCATCTTAGCTTTCACACTTCCAGCCTAGTGTGACAGAAGGTCCAATCACAGCTGTGTTTGTTTTTCTCAAAACATTAACTTCTCTCATTAGTGCAACTGGTTTTCTTTATCACATTGGAAGAAAACAGGCTCCCCAGAAGGATGGCAGATAGACTCACCACTGATCTGCAAACCTCTTTAATAGCCCATTTTGTCTGTGTCTCAATGTGGGTGACTTCATAAACAACTCCGAAGCTACCTTGACCCAATTTCCTTCCAAATTCATAAATTTTCTATGGGGATGGAAAAGAAACACACACACAAAATAAAAGCATTAATGCATTTGTAATCTACGCCTAACCAATGTCAGTCAAACAGCAGAGGATTTCTCTTGAGCCTTTGTTTGTGACCTGAGCATCATTTCACTGTTACTTTTTAAAAACATTATGTTTTAACTCTACCCTGAATTCTGGAGTATACGCTAATTTATAGTTTCCTAAAAAAAAAAAAACTCAAAGTTGTCTGGTCTCTGGAGCTGCAGAATATAGTATTTTTAATCAAGTCACAAATGATTAAGTTGCTGCTGCAGTTCGTTCAATCTCAGGTCTAATTAACTTGATTATTATCTGTGTGCAGGCAAGAGTGAACAGTAGCTGCTTTGGGTTTGGGAAAGGGAGCAGTAAAATTCCCCAATGAAGGGGAGCTATACAGCAGCAACATAAAGCTTGGCCCTCCTCTTATGCAGTATTTAAAGTGGCCTATAGGTTGTACCATGTAGTTCTTCCTCAATGGTGACAAAACAACTTATGTCAAGTATAGAGGCTCTCCATACCCTGAGGTCTGCTTCATTCTGCAGGCGTTTAACTGGCACATCCCTCTTCAGCAGGTCCTTACTGGTCTGAGCAGACACTAGGTTCATGTCTTATCCACTAACATCAGAATGGGTCATCTGTAGATGGAGGGAGAGAGCAGTCATTATCTCTGCCGAAAAGAGAAAGTTATAGGACACATATTTGCTCTTTTGAAATGTGTTTCCATGAAGACCAACCCACGACTTTTCATTGGTCAACAGAGTAAATGCAATTTCAAAAAATAAGGCAAGCCTTCATATTTTCTCATTTTTTCATGGCCATCATTGTTCAACACTTAGCTCAAATCTGAAGCAAAAACAGCACATATAATTATCCCAACTAACTAATGGAAGCAACCAGGAATGCTGAAGTTTGCTTGATTGATATTATAGGCATTTATGTTGCATGTGCTGATAATTTTCATTCCAAGAGTCTATTTACAAAGTTATAAGCAGAACAACTAAAACTTTACTCCTTCTTGTCAAACTTGTCACTTTTTAACTCATGGTATATAACCAAACTGCTGTCTCTGTCTGAGTCCATATTCACTTCAAGCGCAATTTACCCAGCTTCAAAAACAGTCTCTAAAGCCAAATTAAATGTAAAGCAATTATCAAGTGATGACTGGGAGCGATGAAGTGGATCCACCACACGCACAGCAATTAATTATTAACAAGGAAGCGGTGTCTTTAACCTCTTCACTCTGATGCATTATTTTAGTCCTGACAGGGCTCTCATAACAGGCCTGTCTCTCCCATTATCTCCTGTCTATTTTCCAATCAAAACGATTGTGACAGCCTCTGGAAATTCCAATCACCTCAATCACAGCTCATTTGTGCAAGACAGCGGCTTGTGACGAGTGTATCACTGAGGACTTGAGTGATGGGGGACGGTCCCATGTGCTGCAGGTGCCTCCCAGACAGAAGTGCCTGGTCCTTGGCACTAGATCCCCGATGCAAAGGGAAATCGGATATCAAGATCAGGATAGGGTGAGAAGTTTGACCTCAACCAGGGTCAGTTACAGACATGGGACTTGAATTGCTGTAAGCCTGGTAAACTTGTCTACAATCACTTAATCTGTGTTTCTAAAACGACAGGTCAAACCACAAGTCAAAACACAGACTAGATTACTTACTTCAGACTGTTGTTGAATTTAATCTGGCACTTTACATATCAGCTTTCTCTGAACCACAAAAAGTGAGACATGAAGGTGTGAAGCTGACAAAGGAATTACCTCATAGGGCCAATGCAATGCAAGAATTATTTTATTCCGCACGTGTATTCATAGTAACTGTGCCTTATTGCTAAAGTTAAATGATGTTGAAACATCGAAATGCTTTTTGAACAATATTAAAGAAACGAAGTGGACTATAAAGGCCACGAGAGTCATATCTTCCAAATCCCAATACTCTTAGGCAAAACTGTTCTAAATAACACTTGCTAATGGAGTGACAAAGGCAGGACTGTTTAGTCATTTGCAAAATGTGACCCCTTGTGTTCGTTGCATGACCAAATTGCTGGAACTACATTTGGGATTTAAACCACTCAACAGTACTGGGCGACAATCATGCCCCTGTGCCACATGTGCGCCTAAAACGTTGTCCATTAACGCTGCTTTTTCTGTCTAGGTAGCTGTACATCAGTACTTAAAACAAGAAAAACCTCCCTGAAGGACCAAGTCTAGACTGCTTAATTATTCTTTTTGTGACCTAAATAAGTCAGAGAATGACCAGAGTCTGTGTATGTATCTCTTTGCATTTGTGCCTTCATGATGAATTCCCCCCTAGAAAAAAATACATAATTACCAACTAGGTCGAACAATGACAAACTAACAGCGCATGGCACGAATCAACAATATCAAAACACAAAAGTCTTTGTTCATCCAGCAACACTGAAAGTTGAGCAAACATTAGCACACACCTCAACCTCAAGGAGACACAGGCTGAGGTCTACCGTTTTACAATGAGTTTTAGCCTCATCTCCAGTTTCAGCAGGAAGTAATTAGAGCCGACAGTTCATCACAGGTCAAGTCCATACTTGCCTCACCTCTCCATCATTCTGTCAAACACCAATTTTTGGTTATTTACACATCTGGGTGATTATACGTACAAATTATCTAATGACTCTCCTGTCAGAATAAAGAGACTGGGAACACACAAGGGATGGTGCCTATAGTGTGAGAGCTTTCATCCTGTAAACCTGCTCAGCTTCCGTTAACCTGAGATACAAAAACTCACTTCACCTCAATCCTCCATGTCAACAAGACTGCAACTGAGGTTCTAAACTCTACCTACCTCATATTTTAGGGAGATGCAGTATGTGAGGATATCATAATATAATGGTAAAAAAAAAAAAAAGAAGAAGAAGAAAAAGTGAGCCTTTTTCAATCTCAACCTGACCATTAAGATATGACACATTTCAATTATGGTTTATGGCCTTTAGAAGACTGCTTTCACTAATTGCATTAACAGTCGAATAAATTAGGCTTAAACTCTGTCACATTGCCTCTAGCTGCAATAAGCATCTGTTGAAATACAGCCTGAAAATCAAACGTATACAGAATCCCACTAACTGCAATTAAAATGTACACAGCTATCCGTTTTGCTTGAGCCCCAATATTACATTTTACTCATGTGAAACTTAATCATTTATTGACAGCTTGGCTTTGATGACAAATGATAAACTTCACAGTCCTAATGAAGTGTGGAATTACATTACCTGATGAGGCAAGAAATTGCATGTTTAGAATGCGAATATCCCATCTACTTCACTACACTATGGAGTGAATCCTAATAATATGCACAGAGATTATGAAAGCCTGTGGCCGAAATGTAATATACCAAGAACACATCCACATTAAGCCATTAAAGCATGTAGCAGACTTACTTGAGAGCTACAAGAATCTGCTGTACCTAAAAACTGATGAGCTAAAAAAAAAAGGGAGCCTCAACTTGAAGTTGCAATTCTTACATGGAAACTAAGCAATGCATATAAAAAACATTTTTTAAAGGTCCTCCCTCCTCCCTCCAAGAATCCCTCCTGTCTTCAATGCTCATGCTTGATAAGTGTCTATTGGCAAGAAAACATGCTTTTGCCAAAAGGAAGCTAAAGATCAAATTCTGCCATTTGCTCAGGGCACTCCACATGTTGCTGGGAGATAAGGGCCAACAAATTCAAATTTTCCTATTGGTTTAATCCTGGTTGAGGCTAATCTCTGCCCTTGCTGGGCTCAGCCTTGAGAAGCTAGGAAGGCAGACATCTAGAAAAATGTAGGCCAATGCGGAAACAAGAACAAATCTAATTCATTTCAGTGGCAACCCAGATAGAGTCTGCACATTAAAATAGTAATATGTTGTTGTTCAGTGTGTCATACTGGCACACTAGAAAGACTTGTACTGTATGAACAAAAGATGAGGATCAAGACAGAATCATTGTCTTTTTCAGTTGGGGATTTATGCAACAGCTCAGTAACGTTTCACACATAAGCACAAAGCGACTGGCCAGGTAAATTAAACTAATCGGCTTAGTTAATGGATGTGAAACTACCTCTAATTGCAACAATCACTAATGGCCCTGTTAGTTTTGCATTCAATTGACTTACCGCCTGGGGTGAATTTAAAAACACGCAGCCTAAAAGCAGCATACACAACCTTCGCTTAGCTGGCAACTCACAAATAACGATACAAACATCAGCTCACGTGCGTCCACAAAGCGGCAGCCAGGGATATTCCAATTAAAGATACTGATAATTAGTTGATCATTTGTCAGCTGCCTCTGTTGGAAAATAAAAAACTTAGAGCGGCTCCTTTGGGGAGATAAAATATAGCAAAAAAGCGTGAATTATAATTTCACGTTGCGTCAGCAGAGGCACGCGTTGTCATGGCAACGTAACATGAAGCGGTACAAAGATGCCCTGTCAAACAAAGATAAAAACGCATACGAGCCAATAAAAACGAATAAATGTGAATTAATTTTAGTCACAGGAGGAAGAGTACTGTTTAGTGGGGTAAGGTATTCAAATGTTGCCTACCTCGCAGACTGGATCATTGTAGTTCAGCAGGCAGGAGTCAAAACTTTTTTTCTGGCCACAACTACGGAAAGTGAAGAGAGACAAACATCCTCCGGATGCTGGGAGAACTTTACTATGCGCGACTGTCTTTTGATTCGTCTCTCTACCTCTCTTTTAAAAGAAACTGCGCCACGACGAGGCCATTAGTGATTCTCAAGCTTGGAGTAAAATCAAACTAATGTTTCCCCGCATCACCAAGCATTTTCTTTGGAGCTTGGTCTCCATCTAGTGGGTGACTTTGATTTTAGCAGCTGCTCATAAATACCCTCCATCTCAGTGAATTGTCATCGCTTTAGTCATAAAATACTCTGGATTTTTGGAGAGTCAGCACTTTGGAATCTTTTGCAGTTCACCAACTGTAATTGTTAATAAAATCAAAAGGAGGCGGGTTGGTACATATTGCAGACGTACAATGTGAATAAATGCCATTATTACTTTCTACGATTATATGAAGATTATTTATCTGCATTTGATCCATCCATTCATCATCCATCCATCCATCCAGTCAAACTTAAACAGAAAGTCCCAGCCCACACTCAAACCCACAACATTCTTGTGATGAAGTGAGAGTACTGTGCCTCCTTTGGCAGAGCAAGCCATTTTAATTGGAAGATATGGGTTCAGTCCCCATCTCACCCTGTCCATGCGTGAAAGTGTCCTTGAGCAATACCCTGCAGCCAAATTGTTCCCAATAGAGGATGAGCCCTTTACATGGCTGCCCTCACCATTGACTAACATTGAGAAGTGCTTTGGGACTGCTATACATGAAAAACAGTGCTTTTGAAGTGAGACTCATATGATATTTAACCACTACACCACTATGCATCTCAGTGACCCATCTTATTCTTAGCAAAAACTTAACATCTAACAGGGGAGCAGTCGAACGTTTAGTGGCATTGCTCAAGGGCGCACAATGGTGGCAATAAGAGAAGGAACAAGTTGGAGACTTTCCCCAATTATATTTCCTATCCAGATATTGGAGCAAGCTCATCTTTCGACCAAAATCACAATTTTACTGACCTGTTGCCAGTGTACCTAAAAACCCAAAAGTTACATCAGGTGTATTTACTACTAAAGATCCATTTGTTGTCTGTGTTCAAACAGTTCTATTTTATGTTCCCGGTATGAAATAAAAAAAATCCATCTATTTTTTTCAGGTACAAATATTATTTTTTTTCAATCATAATGAAATATAAGACAGTTCTTTAATCTTCATTTGTAAAAGTGGTTTGCACATCATTAGTTTCTGCTTTCGTTTACATTTTAATCAGTGTCTGTGGTCACAATCAAAATTCTTGGCAAGAGAAAGAATAACTAAGCCATTCAAACTGTGCATGATCTAAGAAGCAACATAAACCAAAAGAACAGCTACCTAAATGCAGCTTCTACAGAAAGCTTCAAAATCTCAAAATAACCATCTACATAATAAAATCTAAAAATTAGGCGAGCTGTGAAGTACAGACGCAAAGTTTCCATGAATAAATGTAATAGATAGATAGATAGATAGATAGATAGATAGATAGGGTACTCATTCACATTATAGGAAGCAACAAAAGTGCTGGGTATAAATCCTGGTCACCAAAATGTTTAGTTACATACATTAAAATGAGCAGGAACTGATTTTATCCATCCTCAGACAGACTTCCTCCTTTTACCAAAGACATTATTGATGAGTTTAGCCATGGACTTGGAGCCACTGTATCGTCTGCGGCCTGCACAGTGCTTCAGGTCGTCCATCACATGACGGATGAGTTTAGTGAAGAGGTTGGATATCCCCAAGTAGTCCTCAGCTGCAGAAACTTCCTGGAAGTGGCAGCGCTCCTCCTGGGCCAAAGACCTTCCCTCCTCCTCATACACCTGCCGGGCGTTGCAGAGGTCCTGCTTGGTCCCCACTAAGAAGACTGGAACATCTTCCAGTCTGTCATAGAAGGTGGCGTTCAGACACAGAGACAGGAAAATGCAAAGTGCAGACTTTGTCAGTGTTCTTTCATTTTTCAGATATCTGGACTTTTTCTGGGTTGTTTTTCTTGCTTCTCTTCATTTGGTCACAAATATATGTGCTCTCTACTTTTTGTAGTCTTAAAACTGTCTTGTAACTTGAAAATTTCACTTTTTAAAACAGCACGTTTTACTAATAAATATAAGTTTTACTCATTTATTTCATAATCAAAACTCAAGACTTTTCTTGACACAAATAAGAATGGTTATGATGTTTTATAGAAAGGCATTTGTGAATACATTACAAAAATATAATTAATTGATTTTTACTTTCAATTTCGATTAATATCGACGACAGAAATGAGTATGATGCAAGTGTTTTTATGCTGATTTACCAATTTATTAAGATTTCAAGCATATTTTTGTTGTTATTGTTGTTAGGTTTTACCTTTATTTTGCCAGGTAGGTTAAATGAGAACTGGTTGTAAAATGTTAACGACCATACCTAACAGGTGATAAACGTAGGATTTAATGACTTGTTGCCAAATAACCTAACTGATTACAAAAATGAAACTTGAGTGGTTCCACCGACTTACAAGACTTTTATTGCCTGTGTCAACTTTTTTGAAATACTAAGTTGTCATCAAATTCAAAAAGACATTTTTCAACATCTGATATGTTGTCTGTTCTATTGTGAGTTCTATATGTTTTAGATTTTACAATCTTAACCGTTTGTAATATGAACTTCAGTATATGAGTTTAGTTCAGATCCGTTGTAGTTGCCTCAATGCTTTTATGCACAATGATCCTGTTTGACTGCAAAGTGAAACCACTGCATGCTCGGATATAGTGCAATACAGCATCTTGGAATGCGGTTCGTAGCTGGTAGCATACCTCATTGATCGTCCTACTGATAGGCCTGCACACATTTATTCCAGGAATGGAACTCATTAGTTCATAAAAGTAAATCCCTCAGCTCAGCTTCATTACCAGCTGACTCTGGTCACTCACCCCTTTCTGCTCTCCTCTCGGGCCTCTTTGATCTGCCGCAGGACACTTTTGGCATGAAGGAAGGACATTCGGTCACTGATGTTGTACACCACCACAAATCCATCTGCCCAGTTCACAGGCTCCTCCAGCATGCACCTGCTGCCTCCACTCTGACAGAGCAAAGATAGGGTGAGGGGATTCAATCAAGTGACCTGACTTCAGAAGGTTTGGAACTCTTAAAATATGGGATTACTTAAAAATAAAGTAAATATAAAGTACAGTGTATGGGACACATTAATTATCCTAGAGCAGTGCATCTCAACCCTCAAAAGAGTGTAGCCTATGGCGAACACACCTACTCTTACATAGTAAAACAAAAGTTTTTTAAGTCTGCTCTAGATCCTCGATGTGGTCTTATTCATTAACGTGTTCAATCAGATTATTCCCACCTGAGAGCAGGGGTCAAATATTTCCAGATTTAACTGTCTCCCATCAATGGACAGCCTTTTATGGTACAAAGAATCTAACAAAAAAAAAAGACAAGAAAAACAGATGTGTTTATTTTAAAGGTAAAATATTATATGAAGTAACATTCCTACAAATAGAGTGAAACACTGTAAATGAAAAAACAGAGGGCTCTCTTCGAGCCAATCAACCCAGCATGATGCCAGTTTAGCAGAACTATGAAACAATGATTTCTGTGTTTACTGCAGCGCACGATTACTCAGAGGAGGCAAACAACCTTATTCATTTAGACCACAAGTGAAAAGGGATTGGAAGGTTGCAGCCCCCTGAAAACTGTATTTCTATTACAGTCCATAAACGCGATAAACAGTGAAGGTTAAAAAAAAAAAAAAAGTGCACATCATTACTTATTTCAAACCTAAATGAAACTGAGAGAAAAGAAGGTTTTGTTGATTCACATTAACTTGATATACTGTAATTAGTATGAGGCCAAGTGAAACACTGAGGGAAAACCCATGAGAGTCATATGCAATATAGTCTTTCAATGATATAGCGACATTGCTGGTTTTAATGAAAGTGTGTTACATACTTGCACTGGAAGCATACTCTCCAATGAAACGTTTCGTCAGGAAACGCACCAGAATAGCTGTCAGAAAACATAAGAGTAGGAAAAAGGAGTAAATGCTGCGTTCTCTTAACCAAATCCAGATATTCAAATGATGACATTGTTGTAAAAGAAGCACATTCATATATGCTCAACCCTGTCATGCAAACAAAATAAATGTTTTGGCACACATTGAATATACTACATATTTACCAATATACAAACATTCTGCAAAACAACTAAGTTATATTTTGGTAATGAATACGTTCTGCGCAAACAATATGACATAAGTAGCTATTAATTGACTGGTGTGTGGTTTTTTTTTCTTACAGAACAATACTGTATGTCATTCATGATTACAAAAATGCCCAGTAAAATAAGATTTGTCTGGAGATGCAGAAACATTTAAAAGTTTTAAATAAAAACTAATAAAGGATTTGCTGGTTTTGTTCCTGTGATTGATTTTAACATTTTGATTTAATGGGGTACCAAAATGCCAATCATTTAAAAAGTGTGTTTTGTTCACATTAGTACAAGTATGAGATATCTTATGCTGACACCATGAAACAAAGAAAACAAGCATCAAATGAGAATAGAAAAAGGACATGGAAAGTATGACTGTTTGTGTTTGGGTAGCATATTAAGTATAAATTCTGCTACAACAAATGTTATTACTTTTTTACTCACACAGTTTTCTCACAGATATTTTCCAACTACATTATAGAAAGCCTCTCACATTTTGATTTATGTACCGAAGTTTTAGTTTATGTAGCATTTAAAGAATTATAGAAACAGCTCATCAATAAACTCTGAGATTTTATTATAGTTTTTATGTTACAATAAATATACATTCTTTAGATGAGTACAAAATAGATACATATATGAATGAATTTATATATGTGCATATGTGAAACAAAAATAAAATACAAATACAAATGACTGTTTATTAACATTTGATTTTGTGGACGCAACATTGAGCCGCCACAGAGAGCCTGAAATGCATGAAGCTCCAGAGCTTTGTGATGCAGACCCCTGGTTAACAAACCCAAAATGTCCCATTGCATTTGATCTATAATAAACTCTTAAAGCTATGCAAACACAAGTTATACAATCTGCACCCTGGCCTCTATTCAGAATGAACTTGGGGAATAGGAAGATCAACAGCACACGGGGTCGAGCTATAAAGTAAAAACAACATTGTTATGTATTTACCTGTTTTCCCAGCTCCGTCACTCCCCAGTAGAGCCAGCTTGATTTCACTCATGGTGGTGGAAACAGAGAAGACGCTCTAAAAAGACCCGTTTGTTTTCTTTCTCTCCTGAAGTCTTCTTGCCACTGTGAGGATATGTCTTGGAAAAAGGTGTCTCACCACTGCTTGTCTCCACTGTGAAAACTGGAGCTGAGTCTCTGCCCCTTTCAGCCAGCCGAAGGAGTTTTTGAAGCACAGTGGCAGAAAGGTCAGCCAACACGAGGATCGACAGATTTTAAGTCTTTCTTTTGAAAGATTGATTTACATTTTTTCTGCCTCAAAGCTAGTTTACTCTTAAGTTGTCCCTGGTTGTGCACATTGTTATAAACCGTAGAAAGCCATTACTAATGTGAATAATGTGGTTTTGTTTAATGACATCAACAAAATAATTCAGGCTCAATCTTTCAAAACAAAAGACACAATGACTATACACAAAGCAGATTGCTTATCACAATAAATGCGTAGAGTCTCCTTTCATGGTTTTGTATCTTCGAGTTTTGAAAGTTTTACCACCCTGCTCAAATGGATAAATGGATAGATAGGTCTTATGTTCAAGGTCTATTTCAATATGTTTCCTGTTGTTGTTGCCTTTCCAAGGTTTTGTGTCCCATACTTACTTTATTCGTATTACCTTTTCCATGTCTTGTTATATCTGTTAAACATATCTTCAAGTTCACAATATTTCATGTTAAAGATGTTGTCGACAAATTAGTAGTCCAAGTCTGTCCTATTCTAGTTCAACACATCAGTTCATTTTGTAAGTTCATATACATCTGTATCATGCAGGGTTTGGCTGCTTTGTTCATGAATCATAAGGATTCATGAGAAATATTGAGCTTATTTCAAGAAAATGACTAATTGTACATCTTCTAAATGAAAATGCATGCTTTTGGGACTTTTTTTTTATCATAAAATGAACAGTAATACAGTCATTTGCAGTCATTTCTACTGAAATCAGGTTCAAAAAAAGCTTTACTAATATCCTGCCATTACCTGAAAAGTCTAGATATTTTTGGGAATTTTAGAAACTAGCTGGTAGAGAACCTCACAAATCTTCTTAGAGTAACCCATCTGGTTTGGAACTCACTGCAGTCTGATGTTTTTGTTTTTGTCTTTACTGTTTGGATGCAGTCACCATATTGGACTGTGTTCTAAACCTTGTCACACATAAGAGCCTTTGCTGAATCATGTTGAGGATGTTAGTATAGCTAGAAACTAATGGTGCCACAGATGAGTATCTAAGACTATGAAGACTGAAGATGTTTTAAAATATAACATCCTACTTGACCTCCTTGACTTACACATTTCCTCTCCCCCTTCTCTGTGCCCCCTGCATCACAAGGCGACTCTAAACTTTGATTCAACAGACTGTTTCACAGGCGAGCCTTCTGGGTTTTTTAAATTCCCTTCACTGTTTGCCCTTTTCATTGTTCACATTATTAAATCCTGTACATCTCTCCTCAAAGTCTGCTGAGGAAAAGGTCACATATGTGATTCATATGTATATAAGACACAGACATATGTCCTCAGTCCAAAACAGAGAGCACTTAAACACTTAAACACTCTTGTATGAAAAACAGATTGATACTAAGAACAGCATGAGCAGAGTAATGGTACCAAAGTCTGCAGTTAATCCTTGTCCATAAAACACATAACACAACTGGAATTTTTACAGCACAAAGCAGCAAGGAAACAAAGTCCCACTGAAAATTGGAAGGTATCTCAGTTGAGGGGGGGTCATGTTATTTTAGTTGCACAACAATAACACTTTAATATGTCATCAGGGACTTCTTTTAGAATTGTCCTTTCTAAAAAAAAACCAAAAAAAAACAAATCACCCCATTAAGTTACATACATCCTTCTTTTGTCTTTCTAAATCTAAAACAGACCTGCAGACACACAAAACCCCTCCTGAAGGAATTTTTGAACATTTGTTCAACATTTAGAGAACAACTATTCCTTGTAAATTTAAGACATGCAATATAATATTGTGAGGTTTTTAATGGAAAGTTGAACTTGAAAAATTGTTCATATTGTTTGTGTTTAATGTGAGGGAGGAGCTAACAGTGTGTTCTGGGTAAAAAAGTCTCAGGACCACACAGGAGGCTGATGTCATGTCTGAGCTGAGGAGAGGCCAGGGAGCTGCATCCCCTTTTCTTTACTGCTTCCCAGACAAAGTTCAGGACTGAATCTGTGACCTCAGTAAATACATAAGTGCTGTTGTCTTTTTAAATCTGCTGAATTCTTCCTTTCTTTTTTTTTGTAGTCCCTCAGGGAATGCGTGGAATCCTATACTTTAATACCTCACTAGCCAAAGACATAAACATGGGCTCCATTTGATTTTTAAATGTACCCTCTTTAATTACCAATCATGCCAAAACAATACCTAATACCATATATACTAAACTAACAAAGAAACTGGCAGATGTGAATTTGATTTTCAGCCCTATTACAATGGACCAATCCATCATTTATTTTGAAATCCATCTCATTATGTTTATTCAAATGTTAATTGCTGCTCATACTTCTGATGCCGTATTTCACTTTTCAAATTAATTCATAGACATTATGAGTTCTTTTTCCTAGACTCTGAAAATAATTTTTCCTCCAGCCAAAACCGTCAGACTTCCTCTTGTATTATTATCTATCAAGCCATTCATCTACTAAGCAGCTTTATTAAATTCAGGGTCATGGGGGTGCAGGATCCTAACTTGGCACCAGTTAGTTATGATGTATCAGTTTCTCCCTAAAGGTTATGTGTGAAAAGCAGAAAAAAAATCAGTAATTGTGAATATTATAGGAGGATCCACAGACATTTAGACAGATGTTAGGGTGGCTGGTACAGTAAATGCACTAAATTAGCTCTTTAGAGGAGCTTAACTCACAGATATCAGTCCACACAAAGATGTTTGCAATACATATACATACTAGTAACATAAAATAAATATACTGCAATTTGTGGTGTGTTGCATTGGTGATTCAGGCACTTCAAAGTGATTGAAATGTTAGATAAAATAACAAAAAAAACATATTGTCCTTGGAAGATGTTTTATTGATATTATATCTGTATTCATTGACTGTTCTCTTAAAAATGGGGAAAAAAGAACCCGCTCTCTTGTGTCAGTCACCATAATTGATCAGGTTTCCATCATACGCCCGGAAATATTATGACTTTCACTGAAAAGAAGTGACGTTACATACAGTGTACATACACTACTCTTCTGTATATTACTGAGGAAGTCAAATGAGGTTTACATTAAGATGCAGGAAGCTAGTAAAGTACTTCTAAAAACAGTAAATGTGCTACAGCAATATAAAATGGCAGATTTTCTTTCAACAGTGCAGTTTTGTATAATAATCAATACTGAACAATATCAATACCATACACCTTATTAAGCCTGAGTCATTTAGATAATAAAAGAGTGGAACATTTTGCTAAAACACTGAAGAAACAAAAATTATACATAATCTATATGAAAACTTAAATATCGGTTTAATTGATACTTTATTGACTGTTTGATTATTACATTGTGAGAGTGGCTGCAATCACTCACATCATGCAATCGAGTAACAAACTCAGTGGAACTTACTGCAGCTTTTGAAGACACCCTACTGATAAAGCATAATTCAACCTCCAATAACTGTCGGAAATCATATAGCAATTGTAGCTGCATATAGTAAAATAAACTTCTATACTGTTTCGCCTGTATAAACACATGGAACACTCATGACTATCTAAATACAAAATTTATCAGATTTGAAGTATTGTGTACAGTCAGAGCGATGCCTAAAAAAAGCCCCAAGATTTCCACTCAAAGATGCAAAGTCAAATTGATAAACAACTGCAGCATACTCTATTTACAATAAAGCAATATGAAATAAGATTATATGAAGTATTTAAGGATTTAATATAAATGCATAAAATAGTGAGCAGAGCATCAGCAGCAAATCATCAGTGGCCAAAGTATTATAATTTGATAAACTAAAAAAATACAGCGTCCCCTCCCTACTGAATCATGTTGAACAGCCACAGAAACAATGTGACTTATGATTCCTCCCTTTTCTGCTCATCTTATCAGCGGAAGTTTAGAGGAAGAATTAATTTTCTTGCATCGGTCACCTCTGCAATTACTGAAGTGTCAATATGACCAGCTGCCATCAGGTGGCAGCACTGACATGTGCCTGCATACCTTAACAAAAGGGCTACGTTCAATTTACAACATGGAGACAGTATTGCAGTCCCAAAATGTGCTAATTTGAAGAAGAAAAAAAACAGCATGGCTACACAAGAGCAACTTATTTGCAGCTGTGGTTGACCTCTGATTAGAAGTGATGTCTCCGGGACCTGAGGGACTGTCTCCTCTTCCTCTTCCGGTGACACTGCTCCCTCCTTTCTGGCCAAGGGAAGCCACTCTCTGTCGCCCTGTAGGCCTCATCGTATTCGTCACTGTCCGAGTCCACCTCAGCTGCGGGGAAAACTCTGTCTGGGAAAACCTGTTTCAGCTTGGAGGTGAAGAACGCCTCGAGGCTGCGGCCGGCTTGAGCCACCTCAGAGTCGGGCTGCAGGCAGAGAGAAAAAGTCACTGATACTGTCACATAGTGACGAGTCTGACACTGACTGCTGAGGGCGATTATCTCAATGACCTATATCAGGATTAATTTGTTTCGTAGCTTACGTAATTGAACTTTGCACAGTTGCGGAACATCAGATAGACGTCTGCAACAAACTGATCCGGAGAGTTGTAGTGTCTGCTGTTCCCCTTATTGAGTCTGGTCCTGATCACAGACAGATCCATTGGTCTCTTAATGATCTGGTAGTAATGGCGAGCCTGCATGAAAGCACAGCTACATTTAATTCTCTCACACAATCCAACGAGCCAGGTTAGGTCAACAAAAATTATTACTGCAGTTTCATTACCCCAAAGCAGTTTCTCTTGAATCAAACAACTAGTGTAAAATGGGATGCAGCCAATATATGATTGACTAACATTGACTGGTGTGAACCTACTTACATGCTTAACTTAACAGAAGGTAAACACTAATACTGTGACTGATAATACAACCACTTCTGAATTCTGTATCAACATATTATTGTCATGTGTACATGTGCACACACTATACTGATTAACACTAAACAGTGGAGAAACCAAGACAAGAAACTGCGATAAACAATGAATGCCGCAAATACTTTAACAGAAACTCAGCGTCATCAATATTTAATAAGTGAGAAAATGCATTCTGTGCAGCTGTGAGGCCCTAAGGAAGCGGAGCCTCCAAACCCTGATAAATATAGCAGCAATCAAAGTGTGTTCACATCCTCTTCAGCGTGGGGAACACTTTTCCTGGTGCTAATGTGGGACTGTAACTATATTACAAAAATAAATGATATTGTGCAAATGATG
Organism: Parablennius parvicornis; assembly: GCA_900302745.1. Lineage (NCBI taxonomy): Eukaryota > Metazoa > Chordata > Actinopteri > Blenniiformes > Blenniidae > Parablennius > Parablennius parvicornis. The sequence continues at coordinate 23,602 of OMNM01035866.1, read as the reverse complement.
TGAAAATGAGTGCAGGACTTTGAGAACATGGCGGTTACTCACAAGTGGACTGACGGGCTCCTGGAAGGGAGCACTCAGGATATTACTGAGGATCAGAAGAGTCAGCCGCTCACATTTCTGCAACACACAAAAAACCAAACATGAAAAGACAGTTATAAAAATCATTTTAGTCTTCACTGCATTTAATGTAGTTGATGCAATGACCTACTCTCTGGTCACAGGCGGAGAGTCCGTGTGCTGATGTGTGTTCTCCAGATGTTCTCTCATTCTCACAGTTGTACTCAACCTCTGGTTGTTCAGCATCTCGGCACAGGCTGCACAGCCAGTCGCCTCTGAACATGAGAAGATATAGAATCGATGAAACTTTAACAAATGCTAATCAATGAGAAGTTAAATGGACAGATACATCTAAGAAAATGTATATGTCAATGAGATTTTTTTGTCAGTTATTTCATTACCAAATAAACTGCAATTTGTTTAGAATTGTGATTATAGCCATTAATTTAAAAGATAGAAATAAATTTGTTCATGGTGTGAAGTAATTCACAAAGAATTTGTCAAAAGACTTGTTTTTGGGTTTTGTTTTATTAATCTAAATGTTTCTTTTTTTCTTTCTTCCTTGTCTATTTGTATGTTTAAAATACAGATTCATATCATATCATATCAATGAATGAAACTAAAATACTTTTTTAGTTTCATACATTTTAAACGTTTGTTGTAAATTTCAACATGGATGCTTCACAGTTGAACAAACTTTCAATTTGTTTTAAAAATGTCAGAGATGCACCTGTACAAGTTACAGGTTACAGTGAGTGAAGCTTACGAGGGGAAGCTCAGCAGAGGCGGGATGTGACACGACAGGTGGAAGACTTTTGGACACCGGTCGCAGCACAGCAGTTCTCCTCCAATCAGACACACGGCACAGAAGTCCTCACTCTCCATCTCAACGCTGTCCTGCTCAGAGTGGAGCTCCTCTGTCACTGGGTTTGCAATCAGAAGTTGTCTCTGATTTTCAGGACCCATGTGGGACTCCTCCTCCAGGTCAGAGCGGAGCGGTTGTGGGTCGTCAGCTGTCAGGTCGGGTTCAGACTCTGCAGAGCCCTGAGACTCCAGAGGCTGATCGGACGCAGCATCGGAGTCGGTCTCAGCTTGAAAGCCGGGATCAAATTCAGGCTGGAATTCCGACTCTGTTTCGGCATCAGCCGATTCTGCCTCAGCATCCGCCTCCTGGCTATCCTCTGATCCTCTTCCTGCATCTGACTCCAGCTCTGCCTCATACTCTAAACTTGGCTCTGATTCAGCTGCAGCTGCTGATTTCTCCTCTGCCAGACATTCAAGTTCAGCCTCAGATGAAGACTGTGTATTTGGGTCAGACTCTTGTGTGTCATCAGAGTCTAGCTGTGGGTCTGGATCACCACAAGAAACAACAGTATCCTCTGTGATGGACCTGGGATCTGAGTCAGAGTCCGGATCCGATGGGGAGTAGCTCTGTGGTGCATATTTAGAGTCAGTGGAGGACAGTGCGGGTGCCTCGTGGGAGCAGAGTCTCCCTCTGTTGTTGTGACTGTTTACGTTGCTGTTGGATGACAGAGTTTTAAATTGATTACAAGTAAGTCGCTCTGCATATGGTGGTGCTGTGAGCGAGCTGGTGGTCCTCCTGGTCTCAAAGCCTCCGGCTATCCCCTGAGATATTAGAAGCAAGAAGGGAAGATTGTTAATGATCATCCAAATACCTATTATTAACTTTTGTTAATACATTGAAAAACTTCTCTCTGAGGCTAAATGGCTTCAGCTTACTTACTTTAGACTAATAAGAAGAAAAAAAAAAGGTGAGGGAAAAGGCCGTTTAATAAATCGTATTACCCCAAAGCAAAAATGAGAATAAAAACCAAAGGGAGTAATTGTGAAAACCAAAATTGAAAACAACAACCTGAAGCCATCAATCTTATTGTTTACAACAGTAAAACATACTTCAGGTGTTGCATTGTGCCAGCCTCTCTGTTGCGCTGGAGGTTCGCCCTTGTTCACCCCTCTGGCAGGTAAAGGGTCGCTCTGTCGGCGTCCATGAGGGGGAAGCTGTGACACAAGTATTTTGAGCCTCTCTAAGCAAACCACTGGAACCCTGGGTCTTCCCGAGTCCTTCAGAACATCACTGCTACTTCAGACAGAAGCACAGGATAAACAATGAAAATAACTTTATTTTAAGATTCCATGCACAGAAAACATGTTTGATTTCTCACTAATGACACACCTGCTCTTGACATTCCTGGACATTCTGCACTTCTCCTTGACTTCATGATCAGCATCTAAATTCACATATATGACAGGATGATCTAAACACAAAGATGGACATGCATTAGCCAACTTGCAAACAAACGTGTCTATCTTGAGGTTTAAGGTATATTTCAGTACCTGGCTCTGTCTTATAGAACAGCAGGGGAGGCAGCTGTCCTCTGGACGGGGCTGCGTTTGATGACTTGACAGCACAAAGAAGCCCGTCTGAAGCTCTCCTCTGTCTCTGATCCATAATGTCATGCTGGGAACAAAGTTAACAAACCACAAAATATATCAAGTTACATATATCTACAGATACTTTTAAATATACATGTAACCTGAACTTTACTCTTATTAATCTATATCAGGGCCACAAAAATAACATCACAGGTCCAAAATGTGACCAGTTATACTGAAAGCAATGTAAAATGCATACCATATTTTTACCATATGGACGAGTGATACAGTCATTGCAGTTTGTGTACGGTTAATACACAGTTTAGCATCCAGCCAGTGAAGCCAAGAATTTGATATTTGGAAACTGACTTGAAGAATGGGGACATGGATCACGTGTTACCCGCAGACTCATGTTTCTTCTAAATAATCACCAACAAGTCAAACATAAAGCACGTTGGCTGAAAAGAGTGATCAGTGAAGCTTGTATGAATGCTAGCGACTATATTTTTTAACAAAGTAACATTAGCATTAGGGCTACACAATATATTGCAAATCTATTGAATGTGAATAATTCACAATTGTCAATTAAATAATTAGTTGTTTAATCGATAGAAACCAAAAAGTACTTCAGAAATGTTGTCCCCAAAGCAGAAAATAAAAATAAAAATGAGCAATCAGAAAATCAGCAAAGTCAATAAACTACTCGGCTTCTGTGATGAAACCAAACAGAATTCTAATAAATCTAGTCATTTTTTGCTGTTTTTATGCAAGGATTTTCAAAGAGAAAAAACCTGCAAAAGGTCAAATTTCCTTTTATCATTTTAATTAGCTCAGGATTTGAAAACAATTATTCAACTAAATGTGGATTTTACATCCTTTACTCATAGCTCTTTGCACTAAAACAAAGACAAATATTTGAGTTGTTTTTGGGTATTAAGTATTTTTTCCTGGTGTAGTCCACAGAACATCAGTTTAAACTGCAGGTGACCTTTGAACTAAAGTTACTTTGACACCTCTGCCTGGGATATAAAAGTTTGCAACAACTGAAAAGAAATGTAAAAAATGGTGGATATACAGTATTCCCTTTTCTGTTGCACCAAATGAGCTTTTTTTTATATTTAATGTCAACTCTTTGAAGCATTAAAATTAGTTTCCACCAAATGTACTACACCAATTATGCCTTGCACTTCAATTGCATAAGAAAATGACCGTAGTCAAATTCAAAATCCGGTTTCAATCTTTTATTTTGTGTTGTGTTTGTTCTTGTTTTTGTTCTTGTAGAGTCTCACCCACTACATTACCCGACAGAAACGGTTTGGTGACAGATGTAGAAGTGCTGTTGCTGCAGCAGCTAATGTGGTGTCAAGCAGAGATATGTAGCGAGCTCTCTAGGAGGTAGACGTCCAAACTTTATGACTCCAAACGTCACAAAAGCAACCAAATTCTTCCTGTGGGATAATTCTCTCTTCTCGTGCCAGTTTAGTGTAGTCGAAATATGATGCCTTGCTCTGAGTTTTAGAGAATTTTGTGGAATTATTCTTGACAAGAGATAATAGTCCTGTTATTAGTTTCTTTGCAATGCCAGAACTCACACGTGTAAAGTGCACATCTTTCCTCTGATCACCTCAATTCTCTCTGACAGCACAGCCTGGGATCCTCCACATGTGTGATTATACTCTGGCGCAGAGTTACCTGATTTGCAGCTCCTGCCTGTGGGCTGCGAGTGCACCGTGCAGGCCTTTCCGCGTTCGGGCTGCTGGATGGGGCTGCCAGTTCTGTCGGGATGCTCTGGGAGCGTCTCTTTCTCCTCATGCACACTGAGGTAGAGCTGAGTCTGTTGCTCTGCACATCAGATACACACTCGTGGGCTGTCACGGACACCTCCAGGGATGTGGATCTCTGTCAGAAACACAAACACACACAGCTGAGCAGGGCTTCAAGCTGCATCACATGCACAGATGCACCTGTTCGTGCCATTAATAAGTGAAAAGACAGAAAAGGATGTGTGGGATGTGTGCGGCGGACACAACCTCGAGTGTGACACAGGCGCACATTAAATGAACAAAAACATCACTCACAGCCTATTTTGGGAATTATACGAAACAAGCTGATCCTTACAAACATGCTGCATATATTAGTATTATTGTACAAACAATAAAAGGTTTGCATACCACAGTAATTATAGTATGTAAATTTAACATCACAAATTCAATGTGGCCCTTTGATTAAGCTAGAACTGCTAATCACTTATTACCACTCTCCCTCTCTACTGACACAAGTCTCCCACAAATTTCTGTTAAACACCTCAGCTATGTCTTCAGCTGATACAAGCAGGAGGTCTGACAAATCATTTAGTCCAACACATTTATTTTCACATGTTCCTTTTTCTTCCTTTTTTTTTTCATATACACTATCATACATATTCAGGCCAGGATGACACTGAGCACATGCTCCTAAGTATCATGCGATTAAAACACTTACCTGATCTGTGCCCTGTGGGGGAGGAAAGCAGGATTCACACCATGGAGAAAAATAGACTATAATCCTTCTTTCACGACTGATTGGGGGAGCAAGAATTTATCTCAGAGTTAAAACTGGAGTTAAAACCAAACTGGCAGCTCCTACTATTCCCTCAGTGCCTCATTAATGACAGGTTAAGTACATGAATGACTGTGCCCGAGTGGTTTTATATCATTTTCAGATGCTGTGACTTGAAAATGCAAAAATAACATCTTTGTAATCACGTATCTTGAGAATTTTTTAGAGAGGTGATTATGCGCATGCTAAAACCTCTGGCATCAAGTGTGACTGTGATGAATGTTGTTCTACTGGATTTTATGATGCATTGATGTGAACTGTTCAGCTTTAATTGTCTGAGTGCCTCTTTGTTTTCCCATCATCATTTCTTTATGAAAGCAGGAGCAGCTCTCTGTTGCACCATCTGTTTTCAGGCAAGCTGTCAAAAGTGGGAAGTGATCGTTCTGGCATTAAAAGAAAGCACCCCTTTTAGTTTCAACTGTTAATGGCCATTAATTAAAGCTGAATACAGCCTCAAACCCAACAATCTCCTGCACGTCAACAAAGACATTAACAATCCTTGCAACATAAAACGTGTTTCAACTGCTGTTTAAAATAACTTCAAAAAGGTGTTCCACTATGTCTGAATTAGAATTGTGCTGTTATTGTCTATTAGTTTCTGTTTACGTACACAAACTTTGAACTGAAGTTTGTTTTTCTGTTTTTTTGGGAGGAAATGTTTAAGAGGAAGTCAACCTGACCAATCAGTGTTCCCAGCTTGTGTGGTTTTGGTAAATGTTTGAGCTCATTGAAACGTTGCAAACTCATGTGTGAAATGAATGAAAAAAAAAAGGCTGCACAAAATGTAACCTCACCAGCTACTTTCATATGCACTCACACCATGCACACGAAACTGCGGATGTATCAAACCAGGAAATAACTGCAGTTATTATATGAATACTTTGTGCTTTGTTGATACTTGATAAATATGTTGATGAATTATAAGAACATGTGTCAATAAGTTTGAAAAGCATCACTAAATAAGAAGGCAACAGGAGATTTTCCAAAAACCCAAATCCTACCTTGAAAATATACTGCAAGCAAGCAATTCCTCAGTTTCACTACACAAATGTAATGTGTGGAAATTAGATGTTTTTAGATGCACTACTTCTCTACTTTACTGCTTTTGAATGAAGAAACATGTCTAAATGAATGTGTTGCAATACCGTGCATACATTGAGTCAATGTCTACAGTTGATTGTTTCTCACCCTCCCATCTCTGTGGTCTCTGAGCATCAGTGCATGTTTGGTCCTCTGCTGCTCTTTGCCCTGCTCTGCTGCTACAGAAACCTGCAGCTGTTGTTGTGGCTGTGGTTGTGGTTGGACGGCACTCTGCTTGCTCCTGTCCCGTTGCAGCTCCTCATCTACAGTTAATTGTTCACAGGTCTCCTCCACTCTGTGTCTTTCACCCCAGCTTTCTTCAGACTCCACGTCTCCCTCCACAGCCGTGTGGTTGAGCTCCTGTTGCGGGGCTTTGTTGGCTGGCAGCTTGCCCTGACACTGGCTCGGCCTGCCGCGGTCAACACTGAGCTGAACCTGACTGTCAGGAACTTCCCCTCTTTGGTGTTGGTGATAAGAAAGATAGGATTCAGACTGAGAGTGGGGTTGTAAGTCAGAAGCTAGCGGCTGGGACGCAGACGCTCGGCTACAGCTAAGCTGGATTTGTCCTACAATCGGGGCAGGTGATGTAGGCGGAGGACACTGTAAGGCGCTGTCCACATCCCAGCACCTCTGGAGCTGCTGGCTCTGATGCAGAGAGGCAGGAATAAAGGCAGGTTGAGTACAGTTGGAGTTATAAAGCGAAGCCTCCAACTGGCTTTTTTCCAGACTGGGCAGATCTTGTTGAGTGGGGATGCCATGCAGGCAACACATCTGGGGTTCACAGCAGGCGGGGTACCCACAGCCCGACTCTCGTCCTCTGTGAAACACAGATGGAGCAGCCAAGCAGGTGATTGGCTGAGGCCTCATGATACTGGAGCAAGCCATTCCTGGAGGATAGGTGCAGTTTCCCCCTTCAGCGGTCAGTTGGCCTGCAGAGGAACAAGTCAAACAACACAGCATGCTTGAAAGTAATACCAATATAATAAAACACGTGTTTAAGGCAATTCTGTTTATAATAAAGCATCTGTGTATGTAACTGCAAAAGCATTCTTGATGTAAAAATACATTTTAGCTAACAGGAAACTGATTCATTGACTCAGTTAGTCTTCAGAAAACATTTGACATAATTTAACATTGTAAATGACACACATAGTTTCTATGTTTAACATCATTACACCAAAGTAAATTTGAATGTGGTCAGATTGTCTTAATTGAAGTCAATTTACCTAAAGAAGACATTTGCTTTGTCCAATAACTTGCATCCCAGTTGAATTTGATCTTGACGGGACTCCAAGAGTCAGAGTGGAGAGGAGCCTCAAGCAGCTGCTGCATCTGAAGTGAAATCTGCACAAAAGAGATAAGTTTCACAAAACACATTTTCCATGCTGTATTTTTTTCAGCCATAAACTCTTTGATGCTCAATTTTAGTAAGTCCATAAATATTTATGTTGCTTGTACTAAGCAATAGAATAGCAATCATTAATCACCCACGTTGAGAGGATTTTTACAATTGAATGTTTTATATTGAGAGAAAACCAGTTTGGTCCAGGTCTAGGGCCTTTCTGTTTGAGGTTTGCATGATATCCTCCTGTTATGATTATTATGGTTAAAGCTTGTACAGAGGACGGATGAGATGCGTGAGTGGTTGGAGTGCACTTTATCCAGATAGAAATGCTATCAACTGTGCAATTGTCCGAAGATTTCCCAGCTGGCTGGGTGTTTTCTGCATGACACTGTAATCCTATGGACGACAGTCTCTTCTTAATAAAGGCAAAAGGCCCCAAAACATTCAGAAATATAAATCTGAGGGGGGCCAGTGTGTGCCAAGGAGCAAAATAAAAAAAAAAAAAAAATCATCACACTTGTTCTGGCCCCTTCCTTGATTTTGTTTGTTACAGCAGGACCATGAACGTCTGCTGACCGTCATGTTTGCATACCAGAGCCCTGCTGAAGAGCACCGGGCCTCTGCAGTGATGGGTCGTAGCCCAGGTGATGAACTTCTGAATGTGGTCCAGCTGGCCACAGATCTCTATTTCCCCTTGCAGCTGGTCATCCAGACGCTGCTGGAAGCTCTCTGAAATTTTCTGCAAAGAAACACAGAAGATGCACAAAGTTAGATGTCAGTGCTTTGCTGTGGGTTGATTTACATCCCCCCCTTCTTTTGAGGGATGTTGTTCCTGAGATGTTGGTTTAAGCAGCTTTGACAGATTACTATGGCATCTCATTTGCTTGCTTGGAGGGCTGATTTCATCATGGCAGTTAGGGATTCTTTGCATGTAGAGACACGGCTGGTTGAACGATAAGAAGGAAAGAAAGAAAGAGAAAGTAATTACCTCCAGTTGCTCTATTAATAGGTTGGCTCGTTTGTTAAGCTCGTTTATCATAATCATCTTTGCCATTTTAATCTGGTTCTCTGCTTTCCTGTGTGCAATCTTTACTCCATGAAGTCTACACAGACAAAAAAAAATGGGAAGAAAAGGGGAGAGCAGGATTTCAGACACTCATTTATTCATTAGCTTGCTATATTTTAAACTGCTAAATTATTGACCATTCGTGATGGAGATTACTCAGACTTTTAGACTCTGAATATAACTCTAAACCAACCTGTCCTCTATTTGCTTGGCATTGTTTTCCACTGCAGACTTTCTCTCCTCCACCTGGACCATCAGGCTCTCAAACAGCCATTGCTGATCCTGCAGGGCCTTTCCAATCTGCACCACCCTGGACACACGAGAGATCACAGTATCCACCAGATAGAAAGTTAACTTATGCATCTTTTTGGGCAGGATGGGCAGTCAAATTAAATTTGTTTCCCCTGAGAACAACACATTATGCAGGTCACCTTCGAAGCAGCTACTGTACTGTAACATCACAGAAAACAAGAAGGCATGAATACATAATGAATGTTAGGCTGGCCAAGGGTAGTGTATGCAGATACAGATGATAAAAGTGACAGGGCAGTTAAGGAGCGTTACAGCTCAGTGGAAGTTTTTAACCTGCGGTTAGCCTTTTGTTGCTGTGCCCTTGTGCTGCGTATCTGAGGACTGACCTGTGGTTTTTGTGGGAGGACAGGTGACAGCTGCTACAGCACAGAAGGTCACATGACTCACAAAAAAGCTCCAAGGGCTCCTGTCTGTGAGAGTGGCACATGAGGAGGGAGCAAGGATACGACCCTGGGCCTGCGAGACATATTGAGAGGGAAGGGGTGGGAAGGGCAGATCATGAAGCATCAGCAACAGTCAACTTTTATTTACACATACAGCAGGAGGGCGCTAACATTGAGAGGCATAGTAGAGAAAATACATGCATCAAACAAAGAATAATTCTCATACAGGCAAAACACATGTTCAGATGTACATTAAGGGTAAAAAAAAGGTTACATTAAAAACACCATAATGTAATTTCAGATACGTGCTCCTGTGTGAAATTGTGTGAAATTCAAAACTTAAAACAGTATGATGTTAAAAAAATGCTCTATCATGTCTCCCCCACAAACATATACATGTTAGCTTTTAGTCCTTAAAACCACAACATTATCTTCATATGGGTATAAAAACGACACACAAAAAAATCCCAGAACAGTGTAAAACTTGCAAACTTTATATTGATCATGTAATTATAAATCTTAATGTGTTGACAAAGTGATATTTTTTCAAGAAATCTAGTTGGAGATACTAATGACAAACAGCACCATCAAACTACTGTCTCATTGTCCCATTGATGAACTACTCCAACCTAAAAGACTTCTAACATTTTAAAGACGTCAGAATTAAACTGATTGAGAAAAACTTGAGAGAAAAGTCGAGCAGTTTCAGCAAACGTGTCCATTAGTTTGAATTAAAGGTTCTGACAAATTGTTTTTGTTGTACTTTACTTTACAACCCACTCCTAGTAGAACCATTATACCTACTGTTAAGTCTAGAGCCCCTGTGTTTCAAAGTAAAGGAACAATGACTGATAAAATCTTCCTACACTAGATGCTAAAACAGTAATTTCTCAGTTTATGAGTGGCAGATGATGACCTCAAGTCTTTTTCAAAAGCAGCAGAAGAAGAACAAAATCATGACCACATGGGATGGAAATAGACATTTTCATTAAGCAACCGTTTCCGCTGCCAGCGAACAAAAAGTGTGGAGAACAAACTTCAAAAATTCGGACTAAATAGAGCAGAAAAAAATGAAAATCATAGTAAGGTGACTCAGTGATTTATGATTGTTTATGTGGAAGGGTAGCATTGATGGAGGAGGCACATGATTAGAAGGACAATGTTCTCCATGATAGAAATAGATTTATGCTGAACCAGCAGTTTTTTAATATCATGTTGTCCCATCTGTTTGAGGAATAATTAATTAAACATACGTATTTGCAACCTTTAAATAAGGATCGACTATCTGGTTGCAAGTCATGTCATGTCCATCTTTCCACTGTTCTTCTTTACCTTCAGGGTTTTTAGTCACCAATTAAACTCCAACACATGATTGAGAAAATCAAACATGCACAGGGAAAACATGCAAACTCCATACAGTAAGACTCCTGGGTCCAGAACTACGAATAGCCTCACTGTGCTAAGCACTACACTATTGTGTCATGTCTGTTTTTCTGAATTTATATCTTTTATTTGTTTAATTGCCCCTTTGTTGTTCCATTAACTCCGATATTAAACGTATTGACAATGTGGGGGTTAGGGTTAGAGGTACAAGGTATAGTTGGGCTCACTTCCATGCACAGCTTTGGCTCTGGAACCATACTCCTTAATAAGTTATAGTATTTTTCCTATACAGGGTGAGAGGTGCCGGGCTGGTGTGGGAAAACTCATCAGCCACACAGTTGGAGTTTATTCCAGAGGGTCTCTGCCCTGCGGTTTAAGGTGACGCGGAAGAAAACTGTGTTGGTTTTCCTAATGCACTAAACAGCAGCGCAGAGTTTGGCCTTCTTGAAGCAAGTTGATGAGATCCTGGAAGGGGCACCACCAATGGACTCCATAGTCTTACTTGGCAACTTCAACCCTCACATTGGCAATGACTGGGTAACATAGAAGAGGTTGATCTGAATCCGTGCGGTGAGTTGTTATTGAACTTCTATGCTCTTCTTGGATTGTCCATAATAAACCAACGCTTTGTTCAAATACAGATATGCTAATTACTGTACTTAGTACCAGACCTCTTTAGCTCTTCAGTCGATAATCGACTTTGGCTTAGTTGGTAGAGTGGTCGTTACAGATTCAATTCCCCATGTCAAAGTGTCCTTGAGCAAGACACTGAACCACATAGTGCTCCCAATGGATGGACTAGGCACCGTTCATGTGTAAATGGGTGAATGTGATTAGCAATGTAAAACACTTTGGAACTGCTCAAGCAGTGGTTCGTTGTCTGTTGTTGTTTCACCTGACTTGAGACCGTACGTTCTGGACACTTGGGTGAACTGAGGGGTAGAACTGTCGACTGATCACCATCTAGTGGTGAGTTGGATCAGGTGTCAGGGAAGACTGTGGAACTGGGAAGACCCTAGCACATCGCGAGGATATGCTGGGAAAAGCTAGACTCCATCCAAAATTATCTCAACTCCCACCTCCGTGAGAATTTCTCCCATGTACCAGAGGAGGTTGGGGACATGGAGTCCGAGTGGACCCTGTTCAAGACCTCCATTGTGGAAGCGGCTATGCACAGCTGTAGCCAGATGCTCATTGGTGCCAGTCATGGCAGAAACCCAAGGACACGCTGGTGGACACCAGCAGTCCAGGAGGTTATCAAACTGAAGAAGGAGCCTGGAAGATTGGTATCAGTGGGCTTATGGATGGATGGATGGATGGATGGATGGATGGATGGATGGATGGATGGATGGATGGATGGATGGACGGATGGACGGATGGACGGACGGACGGACGGACGGACGGACGGACGGACGGATGGATGGATAAATGTGAGTCTTTTCCAGAGAACCGACATTCTGGGATGTTCAACATTTACATGTGGCATTAGAGCCAGCCTGTCTCTGTGCTTTGGTGCAGAAACCATTAGACAGTTGTTGGAAAGAAATTACAGCTGAATAAATTCCAGGTGTAACGTGATGGCATGAGTGATGAAGCTGTCGGTTTATAATCTTTTAGCTTCTGAAGCTTCTTTTAGTTAGCTTCATACACACAAACACATGCATCCAAATGTATATTCAAACTCTCACACATGTCTAAATAGGTCACTGAAAAAACTGTTGGCCCACAGGATGGATGTATAGTATATACTGTATCTAACAATAGCCGGAGAGGCTGGTGCACCATTCCTTACTGGTCTATGCTGGCCGGCTCACCTTAACCGATCCCCTTGTGCCTGTAGATCATCAGAGAGGTTTGTGGTGGAGAGCTGAACATCACGGTGTGTGCACAAACCCAATATGACTGACCACATCCTGTCTATCAACGCAGCCCCCCAGCTTTTCTCACAGGCACGCAAACCAGCCCGAAACCCTCCAACATCACAATAAAGTTGTCAAGAATGCTTCGATTTGACAGTTTGTTCAATGCAGGCCTGCAAAAGCAGCTGGCAACAAAAGCTGCCGGGCATATTTCAGGGGCTTTAAATAGCAGCACACTAATATTAGAAAAAAATTAAATCATCTGAGCACTTCAGAATCTGGGCCACGTGTTAAAGATAGGTGTAATAAAACACAGGGATCTCCAGGAACTATTATCAACCATTGCCACTGCCTTGTGCATTATTCTCTGCAGTAGTTTCTGCTGAAAGATGATGAA
>OMNM01035866.1:0-10654 GCA_900302745.1 Parablennius parvicornis | reverse complement strand
ACAGAACAGTGTGAAAGGTGAAGTTACTAAGACTTTTAAACAAATGTCTTGCCTTGTCCAGTAGGAGGCAGGGAGCTGGAGCCCTTCTGGTGCAGGTCAGGACACTGGCTGGCACTGGGCCTCTGTTGCTGGTGCGAGTCTGTGTACTGAGAAGCAGTGGGAGCTCTCTGATGCTGGTGCACATCTGTGCACTGGTAACACAGCCACTTGTTGCAGAGCGTACAGAGGCTCTGAGCGAGTGTTGGCTCTGTGCACTCTGAGCAGCTCTGGAGAAGAGAAAAGAAAACAACCTCTATTTAATATATGCAATGGAGAAGAACAGCCTCATGCACAGGTCTACATGTTAAACAGATGACGTGGCAGATTTCACATTTATCTGGCTATCTTCGGGAAAAATCAAACTTCAAAGTGTTGTTCCATGTTCTCACATCTGCAAATACCTCAGAGATAAGGGAGCTCTTTATGAAGATAAATCTAAAGCGTCAGTTATCACCTTCATCTATAACGACTTCCTAATTAAAATAATGCAAAAGCTCCCTTAGTGTAATATGTTCACATCACCATTTCAAATGCTGTCATCTCATGTCTACCAAGATAATGTGCAGATAATCTATTCATCTATTCTCGTGATGACAGTCATTGTGTGGAGTTCATCCTTCCATCAATTTTGAAGCTATAGACAGCAATTCAGGATCAAATTCAGTTCTGGACAAAGATATAGATATTCCTCGTACCATATTAAATGACTTTATAGGTGAAACAAAAGCGGCACAAACATCACAAGTTTAAAAAAAAAAAAAAAAAAAGGCCCAGGGTGCAAATTGAGATGCTGCTGCACAAAAAGATGCGATCTCCAGCTGTGTCAGTAAAGAACGCCTGTTAAAGTGAAGATAGGAAACGATGCTGAAAGAGACACCTTACCTTCTCCATTTCAAAGCTTCAAGAGGGGGTGTGTTGCTATCTCAGCACGCAGGAGCAGAGAGGAGAGAGAGCAGCCTGTCGCCTCAGCAGCAGAAACACTGAGGCTTCTACCTGAGGCAGGAAGCAGCACGCACCAAGAGGTGGCCCCAGAGGAGACGGCTTACATGACAGCCTCGCGGTGCTCTCTCCTCCCCCAGTTCATCCAAGTGTAGGACCCCTCACTGTAGCAGAGGAGAGGAGTGTCACGTTCAAATTTCACTCTGCAGCCAAAAAAAAGGAGAAAAAAATCTAATCCTTTTTTTTTCTTAAATAAGCCTGTGCATAATAATTGGGAATTAGGGAGATAACATAATTATTTTTTGTAGGGCAAAATATCCCCGGAAGCCCTTTTTTCCAAAATGGAGGAAAAAAAGACCAGGTGACCTACAATGAGGAAGGAGGCTGTAACGCTAGCACCTTTAGGTTGTGTGGGAGGCAGAACGGGATGATGTCGGGTTCAGGTTGTGTCAGAGTGTGTTGGGCTGAGCTCACACGGGCCAGCTGTGGCCTTCTTGCCTTTGTCAGCATGAGAAGGGGACGGGTCCCAGAGGACACACACTCTAACACACCACGCTGAAACGGGGTCAGGCTCCGATGAGCTCCAGATGGAATGAGGATACACTCCTGCGATACTGTCTAACACCGAATAATCAATGAAGACTTCATGCCGACATGGCAGATAAAGTAAACACCCAGACAGGGGACAGCACCCTTCGGCTCATGCAGATCCTCTACTATTGTAACTTAAACTGAAGTTACTTTAGTGTTTAAGTTTTTTCTAATCCATTTTGTTTTAAACTTTTGAAAAAAACTCTTTGTCTACTCAATATGTTATCTAACTAGAATAAATAAACTCACCTTCTTGGTGCTTTTGATGAGTACAAACAAGACTCTATATGCGCTATTAGGGTGCACGTTGTATTTATTTCTAATTTTGTCTGTTTATTTTACTTATTCTACTTATTCTCAGAACTAAAACAGGCCTGAAAATGTGTGTGGTTATTGTTTTAAGTAGTCCTATGGATGTCGATGTGTTTTATTAATTATTATGATCAATTTCACTATTTTAAAGTTTTTTTCTTTAGCTGTAACTGCTAAACCACTCCTGAAATGTTAGTGATCCTTAATGCTGTTCCTTAACCTCTTTAAAGCAACATAAATTAGCTTTGGCTTGATAGCCTGACAACATATGAATGTTTACAAGCTGTATTGTCCTCGTTTTGAAGGTCAAATGTGTTCTCCATTTCCAGAAATTTTAAATCTGGTGGATAAGGGGATAAAAATGGCTCTTTTAATTATACAGGTTAAAAACCCTTGTCATAACGGAACACAGAAGGTTAATTAAGGTAACAGAATGAGAAAATGTTGACAGACACAATTTTTTTTTTTTTATCAATACTGCAACGAGATATCTACCAACGAAACAGCTGCATGATGAAATGAAATCTGGGGAAAGACACTGCTGAGCAGCATACTTTCTAAAGCCAAATGAAACTTGAGACAAACACTCTCCCAGAATTAAACAACTGGACCTCTGAGAAAGTCTGCCTAACAACAACCCCTCCAGCCTGACCTACAAATCTGACAACTTTCTCATCCTTAGACGTTTCAGTGGGGAGCTCAGAGCAATCCCATTCCCTATTGTGCGCTCAAAGACCCAATTTAAAACACAATTAGTCAGTCGTAGTGCACCCCGTGTCTCCCTCATGCAGCTCTGTAGCATTCTGAAACCTTTCCACTTGCTTCCTGCGCATCTCCACAGCATTCATCTTTCACTCCGAAACCTCCTGCCAGCAGCTTCCCTGCTCTGCTAGATGAAGCTGGCACTAAATACGCATGCCATCTCAAGAGATGTCACAATAATAGAAACTTGTGCCGTGATCCCTCCCTTGAAAGTAGCCCTTGTGTAACATCTATTAACACCGAGGTGATGAGGTCACAAAGAAAAGCTGGATTATCTTCATCCACTCTCAGGTTAATATGCAGCTTTACCATTTCCCTCCTCAAAGAAGTTACATTCATCAACGCGAGAAATACAATTTCACTGGCTGGAAAGTTGTTTGGTTTTTTTTGGGGGGGGATTTTTTGGTTTGTTTTTTTTTGGGGGGGGTGTTAAAGACAGCATTAGATATATTTGCCTTCAATAAACAGTCAGCTTCAGCTGCAACGTCTCATATAAACACAATTAAATAAATATTAGTTCCATTCTGTTTTTCCTCACTTCTTCAGGTGATTGCACTGCCACAGATGATGGGATCTAAAATTAACCTTCTTCTATATTGAATTTATTTTTCTCTGTGCAATATCTGATAAGCAGGTATTTTCCAATTTATTTGCCTGATGGAAGACACTGATATCTGTGCATGTTTGTTTTCACTCAATTACATCGTATATCATCTCTCACCCTGCAACACATGATGGTTCCCATTATTATTGTGATGGATCACTGGCAAATACTGAAATAAAATGATGCTTTTGGAACGTGCACATGGTAACTGAGGCAAGTTTTGACCAATTTCTTTAGTCAAGTGTCAATATAGCATTCATGTATAAATAATTTTGGGACAAATTTAGTGCATCAGGGCTACATAAAGTGACATAAACTAAATTTAAAAAATGCAGAATTTCATTGTTACTTTCTGTTGTTGCACATATACTGATTTTCACTTAATATTAATAACGATGGTATTTATTTCTGACAAGACTGATTGGAGGAGAGAGTTCTTATGAATACTGATACCTTATAACCACTATAAACACACCGGTACACTTCACAGCTGCATCCTTCAGCCTAGCAGCTGTTTCTAATATTTTTAAAGACACTGATAACAGCTAAGGCCCCATAAGAAAAACATTGCTGTTTTCCAGGTTGCAGACAGTATAAAAATATACAACAAAAAACGTTGTGGAGTTACAGTGACCAAGAGACTGGTGTTGTTTAGCAATAATCAGTTTGAGGTCTTACAGCAGCACTCTATGTGCTGACAGGGAAAAATTAAGATTAAACAAATCAATCATAGTATATATTCTCATTGCTGGGCACCAGCAAATAGCATTAGTGTAACTGTTCAATAAGCCATATCACACTCAAGGTTGTGTTGCACTAAATTTCTGCATGGCTGTAATTATCTTACAACCAAATCACAGCCTTGCTGATATTCAGTAGCTACAACCATTCAATCAATGTAATATCACTCAACCACTTACGAGCTCACATCCTCATAATGGGACATTCTATTTTAATATCTCTGCTCCATTAAACTAAACCTTACTTAGCCGGACCTTTCATAGTGGTACGACTGTGGCTTTTACAGTATTGTTATTGCTTTTGTATTTGTATTGTGGGCATTTTTTTTTTTTAATTGAGTTACAGTTTTATAGTAGACATTTTGGCTTTTGAACACTGTTATGACAGTGGGTCTCTGCTATTACCACAAAACTAATAGAAATTTAAAAGACAAGCTAAAGAAAATATTTTAAATTTTAAGTGAATCAGTGCCTTTTAATTGGCTATTTTACATAGACATAAATATGAGTGAATATTGAATTATCATTGTTTGTTAGTATTGTGGGGCTTAATTATAACATATCATGTTACTGTAACTCGATCACTGATTGCAATATGCACCCCTAACTGATTCATATTAAAGCAATAACAATGCAGTTATAATAACTCAATTGTGTATGCATTTGTTGGTTATTTAGATTTCTGTCTTATATTAAAACTGCTGTACAGCTGCTGTCTCTCTCTGTCCTGTTCCCTGTGGAAGCTACAGACTGACCCAATGACCCATGTAGCTCATCCTAATTCAGAGACCAAATAAAACCAATGCACAAGTTACTTTTTGTAAATTACTTAGTTCTTTGTTTTAGTAAATAATAGAGTAACTTGTATAGCAGCAAGTGCCCATAACCAAGTATTCTTTTCAGTAACCCAACATTGTTTTAAAGTTTGTGATGTGCAAAACTCGGCAACATAACATGATGTGCACTCTGTTGTACTATACTGTACTCACTGTACATTTATGTGTCCACATCAGTCTCTAACACCATCATCAAGTTTGCTGACGACACAGCAGTGGTGGGTTTAATCTCCAACAACACTGAGATCCATCTCCAGTACCTGATGGAGGTCACCCACTTGGAGGACTGGTGCAGAGACAACAGCCTCCACTTGAACATCAGCAACACAAGGAGCTGAGTGTGCATTACAGCAAGAAGCAGGATCAGTAGGAGAGTAGAGAGCTATGAAGTGGTCAAGCTGACGTGGTCCTGTCACATCAACACCTAGAGAAGGAAGCTCCACAGCATCTCTACTACTTCAGATGAGGGACTTTAAGCTCCCTCTCAAGGTGCTCAGAAACTTTTACACCAATCGAAAGTGTTTTGACTGGAAATATCATCAACTGGATGGGCAGCAGCACCCATCAGGAGGTCTTAGCCCTGAGGAGGGTGATACACTCGCGGAGCGTTATCATCAGAACCAGCACCGCAGGACATTTACAAACGACCCACCTACTCTAGCCACAAACAGTTCTCTCTGCTGCCAGCAGGGCGGCGTTAGGCAGCACTACCTGAAAGCAAACTCAGTGAGGCTAAGAAGGAGCATCTTCCCTGAGGCCGTCCGCCTGCTGAACCTGGAGAAATAGACTCAACAAACAGCCTAGTATATATACTTTTTGCACTTTTTGACACTTTGATTTATTTACTTTTAACTTGCTTATTTTCTACTTGAGGGATTAATATTACGGCACAGTGCAATAAACATTTCTGTAGATATTTCCGAGGCCAATTTTATATGTTATACGTCTTTATTCTATTTAAAGTAAACAAAAAAACATACCTACAGCACCACACTCTGCGTGAATTTAAAAATCCTATCAAAAGTACAACTTTATACAATCCTAAAAAAAACTTGACTTCTAAAAAAAATAAAAACTTCTCCAGGACTTAGATATTTTTGCCACAAGCGTTCTTTTTTTTCTTTTTTAGTGCAGAGGGATTAAAATACTCACAAATACAGAAGTTCTACCTATGGATCTTCTGATTTTTTGGAAACTAAGCTTTTGCTGTTTTAAGATTTCAGAATTCAGAATATAATATAAATTATGTCAATTTTGACGCCACAGTATGAATAGAGCACTGCAGTTTTGTGTTGTTTTACTCACAGTATGAAGCGGTGGGAATTGGGGGCTTTCCAGAGGTTTTCTTTCTGGCTTGTTACACGTCTGGGTACCTACTCCATCTGTTACTGCACGTGTCAGCCTGACAGCACTTTATTAACACGATTTCGATTCAAAACAGCCCGACAAACACGTCAGTCAGACGGCGGAGTGAAGCTGCCCCCCCCACCTCCCTCCCCTCTGCAGCCTCACCTCCAGGCAGCGCATCCCTCAGCCCGCTGTGTTGTTTTTAGAAAGTGCGCATGAAGATTCCGCCCCTGTCATGGCACCACGCTGCAGTCCACAAACACAGAGAGGACATATCACACGCACATCAAGTCAGCGCGCACGGAGCGTCCAGAAACACAGTGACATGCGGGAGCGCGCGCACAGCTCCCGCACGGCTCGTGCTGAGCAGCCCTATCAGGTAAACATGAGACTACAGTCGGAGTCCGAGCCGGCCTGTCATCATGTCCTGCGTGCTGCTGCAGGCGTGTGTGTGTGCGTGTGTATGTGATTATGTGTGTGGGGTGTGTGTGTGTGTGTGTGTTCGTCCGCACAAAGCCACAGTTTGTTTTCTTTACCTTGACCCGCGCGGTTCCGGTGTCGATCCCCCCCCCCTCCTCCATCCGATGTCGTCGCTCTTTGGCCCGGACAAAATTTTTGGAGATTCAAAGTCTCGCAGTTAATCGTGAGATTTTATAGTCGCTCTCATGCGATACATCTTCTGACGCTCCTCGGAGCTGAAGTGAGACGCTGATGGAGTTTCACACGATGGCATCAGAGAAACTTACTCCTTGGCAGGACAGCAAGCAGAGGAAGTCTGACGCACTTAAAGCAAGTGCTTCAAAAAGACGTGCTGTGATCCATATTTTACATGTATCATTATCATATAGTAAAACAGACAAGATCTTATTTTTTTTAAGTCCTGCCCTAAGAAGGACTGGACTCTGAATGGCATATTAATTTTAACATGACAAACGAAACCTTCTGAGGAGGGAAAATGCAATAAGTTTCTTCTGCTCTAACGTCTGCTCCATATGAATATCCATCCCTCCGTCTTTTATAATACTTCACCAAACACTGATTGTCAAATATTCTAGATCTAGCAACGTTTTGCATTATGTATTTATGTTGATCAAGATAAATACATAATCTTGATAATTTTATTTACATGAAAAGTAAAATCCAAGTAAAGTTAACTTAATTTAATCTTTGTATATTTTCATTCTACCCATCTGTGGCATTCGGGAAGGCTAAGGGTTTATGGGTATTGTAGTATTTGTATTTGGTGTTTGGAATTTTTAATGTTCTATTATTTTTTAACAATTATTTTTAACTTCAATACTAGACATATTTGTGTAGAAATACTGACCTGATTTTATTTAAATGTTTTTAGTTAATTTCACAGATTCAATTAAGTTAAATGTACATCTCTGATTTATTTTTCTCAGTGAATTTAGGGTCACGGTGAGTTTGGAGACAAGCCCAACTGATTGCAGGCAAAGTGCATCCTGATCAATTCATCGGTTTACATAGCATTACAAGACAAACATTTAGACAATCACATACCTAAATTCATACAGTAAACCTTTAACCTAATGAAAATGTTAAGACAGATAAGAGCAAGTAAAAAAAAAAAAAACCCAACAAAAACAATAACATAGAAACAACATTTAAAAAAAAATTCAGGAATTTGCAGTGCACTAATATCATTTAGCATGAATATTTGTTTTAAAAGATAAGTTTACAGTTGAGTCTAGGGAATGGATGTTGGTTGAGAGTAAGTTCCAGTGGTGGGGGCTGAGTGGCTGTAGCCTCTGTACCTCATGGTGGCCTGGAGGCACAGTGAGGCTAAGAGAGGAGGCAGCTCTGAGAGTCCAGCCAGGTGAGTGTAGGTCAGTGAGGTACAGCGGAGCGAGGTCATGGAGGGCCTTGAATGCTGGAAAGCTGGAGATGGCTATCATATGTGTGGCAATGAAACTAATGTATATAGAAAATATGGTCAAGGGGAAGGAGACAGACAGTGAAGTGGTGGGGACCTAGGACAAAGGCCTGAGAGATGTAAAAAAAAAAAAAAAAAAGTTTACATTTGTCTGGTCTTATATACTTTTATTGTAAAGAATTAAGTCTTGATTTGATTTGATTTGTCTGTTCATGTTTTGATTCTATGCTCCAGGTTGTTTTTTTGTATACGATCTGTCCTGCCTGTGTTGTTGTTCTGCCCTTCATGTGCCTTCGAGTCCTGACTTCTAGTTTGTGTCCTTATATGTGATATTCTGAATATCACCATTAAGGATTGCTTACTGTTTCACTTAAATGTCTATATTTTTGTCCTTGGATCCCTAGATCATGTAATTGGAGCAAGTTTAAATTACAGAAAAAGTGACATGATTTTATATAAATTGTTACTTTTTTTGTTAACTAAATCAAAATGTCAAATTATTCAACATTTAAATGGAGCACAGTGCTTTTTGTCACAATTTACTTGTCTACACTGTTAATAAAGTAGATTTCTTCTCCATGTGTAAAGCGTCCAAATCTAAAACAGTAAATATAAAGTGGAATGTAGAATATTTCTTGAGATGTAGTGAAACACTGAGAATTGTTTCACTGAAGGGAATAGTGCCACCAGTCTGAAATGTCCTGCTGGTACAGGTAAATTCCCTTTACCAGTGTGACTGCACTTATAAGTATACAAATTCTGTATGCGTGTTATGGTTGTATGTTTATGCATTTAATGACATTCATTGTATTTTCCAGTTTCTTGCAGGCATCTAATAGCTCTATATTAATGTCAACAACAGCATGGCAACTACAGTTTACCAGTAACAATCCATATACCAAGAACATACATATGCAGAATAACATTAGATTTTTTTCTATTGTGGAACTTTTTTTGATGTATTCCAAAAACAAGTTTTACACACAAACTATTTTATATTTATTCTCATTTAATTAAAAAAAAAAATTCTATTTAACTATGTTTGTTCATGACTTAGTTTGACCAAACATTGCAGGCATGTAAAAATATACCCATGTAAAAGACTACTTAAAAAGATACTATTTCTTTTAATGAAATTATGTGGAAAACCTGAAGATTATTTTAATGCCCCACTGGTAAGTCTGCTATTATTATTATGGTGTAAAATAAATTGAGGGGTTTGAGTAAATCCTCCCCTGTAATCTGTGGGCATGCAGCTGAATCCTAAACACACAACATAATGACTGCACATCAAATGTCACTCCTAATTGCTTTAAAGGACACAGGCAGAGGCAAAGTAACGTGGCACCTGGAGTCAACAGTGAGCCTCAGTTAGGAGAGCTAACAGCAGCGTGGCAGTGACAGCCACCAGAGTGATGTGCAAAGACGTAATTAGGTTACCGGCAGCATGTGGTGGCTGGTGCGAGACTACTGTGTCTTTTGGGATCTTACCAGCTACTCCTAATCTTTAGCTTTAGGGGAGGCTGTCATTGAGACGTCAGATGTAAAAACAGTTGATGTTGTATTATTTGGAAAAAGTATTTCTTTTTTTTTCTTTTTCTTTTTTTTTTTTTTTTTACAAAAGTGACACCTGCACACTTTCCCATCTGAAAAAAATACATTTCCCAAAGTGATGATGGCAAAAGAGAACATAGAGGTTGCAGCTTTTTGATGTCGGATGTATGTAAACATTGACATTTTCCGTCAAGAGTATATTTAAAAAACATCATAATTCCAACAATGTACACTCAGACATTCAAAGAACTTTAATACATTTTTTAATAAAAGATTGCAAAAGACTGTGAAGAGTTAAAAATCATTTTCTTCATTGTCCTGCATGTACAGTTCTTTAGAATAGGTTTAACACTCCTTAAACAGAGGACAACACTGTTGTAAAATAATGAAACACATAAACTGTACATCTACGCCCACATTATCTTATACACTCTCACACACTCAGAGAACACTCCTCACAAGCACACCTGAACATCAGTGGTTACTCTATGACTCGCTGGCTGTGTACCGTCCTGCTATTGCCATCTCATAAGGTACTATAAACATACACTGAAGAATATCACAGCTTACAGTGAATTAATATGTACATTTCAAATGCCAAAACACCAACAACAACAAAAAAGAGAATCATCATGATGCACAAATTCGAGACATCGGGTCTTCAGTTTTCCCCTCAGTTCTTTTTATGAAGAAACTTCATTTTACTTCCTGAAAACCAGCAAAACAGTTATATTAATTGATTGAAATGAAAAAAAGACATATTTGATTTAAAAGACCACTGGGAAAGTTTCTGCGCCATCTAGCGGTGAGGCTGAAGTCTACAGTTAAGTGACTGTCATTCCTTTCACCTTCCTTCATTTAATGTAGACGAAACTACAGCAGCAAAGAACCATGAAAACAATGCAAGGCCAGTCTAAAGTCAATGTGCAGTTTTTCCTCTCTGTGCTTCTGTTGAAATATTAAAAATATGTTTCAAAGAGATGTGAATGTCTTATCTAAGTTAT
Source organism: Parablennius parvicornis (assembly GCA_900302745.1). NCBI lineage: Eukaryota > Metazoa > Chordata > Actinopteri > Blenniiformes > Blenniidae > Parablennius > Parablennius parvicornis. The sequence goes on along the minus strand of OMNM01035866.1, from coordinate 29 downwards.
CCACAATTATATCTGTGTTTTAGGTATGA
>OMNM01035860.1:0-10312 GCA_900302745.1 Parablennius parvicornis | reverse complement strand
TTATAGTCATTTGTACCTTCAGACCTTGCAGAATAAAGAAAGTTATGCCCATTAATTATTGATTATTACATGGAGAAAAAACACAGCAGCCTCGTCTGTTTCTGGAATCGAACCTGAGGTTGGTCAATGTGAGGCAGGAGTGCGAACCACTGCACATCGCGATTTATGCAAGGAAATTAGAGTTTGAGTGAAAAGTCATGTTTAGGAACAAGTGTGATCAACTTTAGCGGTTCATCAGCTGCACGGCAAGAATGCTGAGTCTCACATCCATTTTCAACTTTGTACTTCGATCTGTCTGGCGAGTTTCTGCCGTTTGACTTGGCTTTCGTGGGTTCGGCTGCTGGAGAATGTGTGTGAACACGTCCGGGTGGGGTTACTGCAACAAATACAGAGTAAAGCTGGATAATACCAGCTCGCTGCGTTACAACACGTTGAGCGGAGACAATCGGGTCACGTACTGATACCTCAGTTAAAACGCAATAAATGTTACTGCGACGATTTTATGAAGCAATTATGTTTTCAAAGTGCACAGAGGGTCCGTTCCTGGAGTGATTAAAGGGATCCAACAGCAAGGAAAAAAATGGTTTCTTTTAACTTCTGAGAAGAAATAACAGTTGATAACAAATGCTTTTAAAAACTAAAACAAAAAAAAACACCTCATTACCTCTGTTTCCCATTTTGATATTGATTATATCACACAAATAGGTAGAACATGCAAACTCCCCACACCCAGACTGAGTCTTAATGTGAGGTAAATTCTCTGAGTTTTCTGTGCAACTGGTTCACATGATACTATAAACTGTCATTCAAAGGAAATAAATGATTTTAGAATTTCATACTTCGATGGATGTTTCAGCATGAATGTTTTCATCCATATTTCTTCAGTTGGCCCTAGTCGACACTAAAGACGAAAAAAAGATACCCTTTGCATTCATTACTTGTTTATTTCTTGAATGTCTTCATTTTCAATCCATTTCAATAAAACTGCAGAAATACACTTCCAGCTTAAGTGCTTTTATGATATCGCACAAGTTGAAGGTATTAAATAAAAATACAGTTTATTTGTGACTCAGGGACAGGACTGAAAGGAAACATAAAGTTGCTGTCAGGGTGACTTTGTAAAAACACCCATAATGCAACAGCTATACGAGAAGTTATCTGGACATTTTGCACCAGAAGGTTTCATTGAAATTGGCTTCATCATGCAAAAATATAAACATTTTCGTCACACGTACTCAAAAACTGAAGTGAAATGTGTTTGACACCTCTGTGCTAAAATACAGAAAGATAAAGCTTTATTGTTATTCAGTTTTTTTCAATCAAACAAGTGAAAAACATTTTTTCTCTGTCCAGTCATCATAATAAAAAAGCTGCTACTTCTGTGACCACTGAGCAGTGAGACCTACGTCACCATTCTGCTACGAAAAGCTTCATCACATGTCAATGTGAAGTCATGCTTGGCGTGAACATTCATTCACCATTTTCTAGGTTTTAACTTGCATTATGCTATCTCTTAATCTGTGCTAAATAATTGTGAAATTCCCACTTTCTCGTGCACATATATTGTGATTGGCATAACATACACTTTAGATTTAAAGGTTATTTTGGAATTATTTTACTGGTCTGGCCCAGTCAAGATGAAATTGTAATTAAAATGTGTTTGAAACCTCTACTTTAAGATAAAACTCACGGTTTCAGTCGCTGGTTCAGACGACTCGTAACAGACCCATTTAAACATGGAGACGTCCTTCATGTCGTTTAGCATGTTAACATCACACGCCTTCCAGAACGACCACAGGAATCCTGTTAGCTAACTCTGAAACTTACCTTGGAGCGGTTTTGGTAATTCATTACGATTCTGCAGCGTCCCAGTGAGTCCTCTGCATGTTGCTAGCCGGACACAGATCCACTCTAATGATCAAACACATGAGGAGCGGTGGAATCGGCACGGCGGCAACAAGTGGACGATCGAGGCGGCTTGATAACCACGCTTGAAAGTGTGTGTTTGTGTATGTGGCTGGACTGTCTTCATTACTTAGAGCCGGCTTCCCTGCGGGATCGTAACGGCCTTCTTCTGCCTCCGTCAGGCAGCTATTAGCATTAGCATGAGATCAGAGGCAGTCAGTGGCTGCAGCCGCCTTTTAGCTTCAGGGCCTACAAGCAACTCCCCGCCTGAGACAATCAGTCACCGTTTACTTAAAGGACCTCAAGCTGAGTGGCGACTGCTGAAGGATGTGCCAGCGTTTTGTCGTTGTCAGCGAGTTGAGGTGGAGGTGGTGGGGATTGCTAATGGCAGCGAGAGGTATCCTCACTCCGCAGCTTGTTATTGTGCGACTGACGGAGTGCGGCACCGGTTTGGGAGCGCAGCCGTGGTCACATTCATCCAGACGACATGTGTGTGGGCGTACAGCTGAGCGGGAGATTTGAGAAATCTGTGCGTGCGTGTGTGTCTTTGTGACCAGCGTGGATGATTTACCTGAGGAGAAGTGATGGTGGAATACATTGTTGCTCCGTATCGCCGGCTTCCAGCACAGCTGCCAAAAAATGTCAAGGTGCCATTTTTGAAGCTGGAGGGCGAGGAGGGGAAGGAGCGTTAATTTGCCGCCTTTGTGCTCCTGTCCTGATTCATGGCCACAACACACACACACACACACACACACACACAGACACACACACAGGCGCTGATCCTGCAGGAGCATGCTTCGTTTTGCAGGTGGAGCTAAAAAACGCTATGCCAATTATGGGTGTGTGTGTGTGTGTGTGTGTGTGTGTGTGTGTGTGTGTGTGTGTGTGTGTGTGTGTGTGTGTGTGTGTGTGTGTGTGTGTGTGTGTGTGTGTGTGTGTGTGTGTGTGTGTGTGTGTGTACAGATGCACTTTAAGCCCCCATTCATCAAAGCCGCAGTCGGCTATGCCAGACTATATAGCTGCAGATTAATCTGCTTCAGCCCAACACTGCTGCTCACACACACCACACACACACACACCTCATTAATCGAATTCCCCAGGACAATGTGTTTGTGCACATCAGTATGCTGCTGTAAAATATATGTACAACACATGTGCCTATATTTAGTTTACGTGTGAAAAAACATTCATTACAACACAGAGCAACATAAATTTTTCAGGATTGTTGATGTATGAGGCTCGTGTAATGAAATCCAGTGCAGGTGGAATAAAGATGAGAAATATTTAAAGAACAGTGAAAGCTCTGCACAGAAAACCGGGTAAAATATTATATATGTCATTCCATGAGGTCAGGAGACACATTAGAGGACTGAGCTGTAGTTTCCTACTCAGGGTGTCCATTTATGGCCTTTTCGTTGCCTCTGAATGGCCGACATCATAAATTTCAAGTTATTCATCGTAGAATTTTTAATGAAGTCCATTAAAGATGAACATTATAGGAATGTGCATGTACATTTTTGCACTAATATATAAGGAAAAGTATGCGATTGCATTATTTATAGGTTAATATGCTCAAGATCGAGATGCATCCTGGACTAAAGTGTTTTTTGCAGTTATGTCTGATATGAAAATTACATTATTCACTCAGGATTCTTTTTTTGTGGAACTGTATTTTCAATCTCCAATGCTGGCTTCATTTTTAGATTATAGTCATTGTGTGTATTCATTGTTTGGTTTTGCAAACATTTTCATCATATAATTCTGCACCACAGCAAAGAGAAACTTTAAATTTAAAAATTATTATGGCACTATTTTGGAATTGTATTTGGTTCTTGAACTAAATGTGTTTGACACCTCTGTGCTCAAATATGGATAGCTACAAGCTGTATTGTTATTTTTTTAGATCAAGTGAGTTCAAAATAGTTTGTATTTCTGTACTGTCATCACATAATCACAGACCGACATTACCATTCTTCTACAAAAAGCTTCAGCTCATATCAATGCAAATTCATCCTTGGCTTCAAAATAATTTTTTAAATTACTAACTCGCATAATCTTAATCTGTGCTAAACTATTGTCTAAAAATCTGTGTAATGTAGTATTTTTCCAATCCTTCAAAATGCCATATTCTCATGAACATATACTGGTGGTTCCTCATTAATAACAAAATACAGTAAATGTCCCAAACATGTGACTGCATAGCTGAAGCACTGCTGCTCTTCAATAAAAAATGCTGCAGTGTATAGTTCCGGATGAAAATAGCAGGAATGTGTTCTTATATGACTTGCATACTTTGCATATACAGTACGTCCTGGGTTTGGTGACATAATGTATTTGCATGTGATTTGTTAGAGAAAAAAAACAGCACATATACGTTTTCAAAACGTTGCCGTGAAAACGGGAAACTTTTCTGAAATGGATTCTTTTTCATATGAAACGTTGTCGTGTAAACGTGCCTGGTGTTTTGGATTTTCCCAACCCTCCCAGTTCTCCACTGCATGCCTGCAAGTTCCAGTGGGATAACAGCTGCCCGCCTAAGTGTTTTTGTTATGACTCTGTCATGTCTTTGGGCTCGTTCACACTGAAGGGAAATCCCACCCGATTCAGATTTTCTGCTCACAGTGACGACGTTCCTTCTGTTTTGTGACAGTGTGAACCTCACAATTCCAATCTAGGCACACTAGGCCCCGGCCTCCATCATACAGTATGTGATATGTATCTGATGTCTTTCAATTCCATTGTCTGAACGGTTTATGCCCAGTTGGCCTACTCCCATTTCGCCTACTCAAAAATTCCCATTTTGTAGCAGGAAATATTCCTATTCGGCCTACTCCCATTTTGTCTACCTCCAAAATGACACCAATTCCCATTTTGTCCACTCATATTTTGTAGACGAAAACCCTAACCCTAACCACACAAATTGGAATGGCATGATTAGTAGGCATAGTAGACAAAATAGTAGACATAAAGTTAAAAGTAGACAATGTGGGAACACTGGGCATTCTGGGAATAGGCCAACTGGGATGTTACCGTCTGAACGTTCCAGTCGCAAATATGCGACTTCCACGTAATTAACGTGAGACTTACTTACAATTAAGCGCCGGAGGAAGCGACTTGGCTAAAATATTAGAAGCTGTGCTCTATTTTTTTTTCTCAATCTCCTTTTTCCCCTTGTTGTGTTGTTTACATTTCGTCGGCTTCTATTTAACAACCACTTGAAAATGGATCTACATGCGCTGACCAGTGTTGCCAGATTAGGCAGCTCTCCCTCGACTAGGGGGGGCCAAATTCTCCCACCTTTTGACTTTAGTTAGTGCAGTTGTGTTCCTTATTACACATATAATAGATTTAACATGAGTTTTTACTGTTGTTGAGATTTGGGCAGGTTTTTATTGAGGTGGGAGGTTTTACATTTTGTTTGTGCTGGACACAGTGAGTCAGATCTGGTAGCCCTGGCGCCGACGGCTGCATCCATATTCCATAAGCAGCGTACTCGGTGTGATGTCACACCTTCTTCTGGGCACGTGGGTCACTCTGGGGTCAGATAACGTTCACACTGCTGTCTGATGAAGGTCGTGTTTAAAATGTAACGTGAACGATCAGGTAAAGAAATCGGATCTCAGTAAAAAATCATAATGGAGCATCAAGACATGAAGTGTGAGCGTAGCCCAAGTGTTCTTCTGAGTCCCTGTGATATCACCGCACTGTTAGCTTTCTGTCAGATGCAATGAAACATTTTGCAGCCGTGGTAGCGTCGACTAAACAGAAACAACGAGAAGAAGCCTCTTGTTTTTTCACTTTCTGGCCTCCTGCAAAGCTGATTCTCTATCCTGCTGCTGCCAGATGTTCATCTTCTCTTCAAGCGTCTCTTCCTCTTACCTCATTTATTTCCTCTTGACCAATTTCTTCCTCCTCCTCCCCCTCCCCCTCCTCCTCCTCCGCCATGCTACGCTGCACAGCGTATTAATTGCGGTATGAAACATTCCCAGCTGAGACTTGGTGGGATTGTCGGAGCCAATGAGTCAGAACTGCATGAGAGGAGAGTGAAAGCTTGGACTCCTCGCAGGAGTCCGGGCCGTCCTTACTCCACCCGTGTGGCTGTGTTTACTCCACCCGCCTCCCAGACTTGTTAGCAGATAACAAGGCCGATTTGATAAAGCCTCAGTGGTGAAGTCTCCGGCAAATTAAACATTCATGCGTTTAATGATCAATACATGCAAGGTTTCATCAACCTTAATGTTGTGAATGTCGTCCAGGGGCCTCATTCAAATCATCAATAAGCAATTACGTACGAGCTGCATAGTAAGTAAGTAAATTAAATCTAACCTGGAAGTCATATTTTATGTAACAGGTTAATGTAAAATTTTAAGATGTGTTTGTGTTTATCTCCAGCAAACCAGTATTAACCAATGGATGTAGACATTTTGGTTTTATGGACACTGGTGATTCAGGATGTTCTGGCTTTGAATTTGAAGTGAATTGTCCATCGTTTCCTGTGAGTTAATGATCAGTGGGCTGTTTCAATCTTTTAAAACATTATTACAAGACTAATGCCAATAAAGAAAGCCTCAGAACATGTCATATATATGTCATGAAGATTTATCCCCATTCATAAAAGTCGAAAGGAACTAAAAGGATCTGTGGTCTTGTGACGAGTGGATGGAGCAGTGGTTTTCAACACAAGGATGTTTGGAAGTTTTAAAAATGAACAGATGTCCTCCTGGATCTACATCCTACCTGGCTGCTCTAAATATAGATTCTGAACAATCCAAGGGTTGCTGGTTTGATTCTTCATCTTGGAAATCTTTGACTGGATGAAAGTGAAGACATTTGAAATTGATGTTTGCTTTCATGTTGAAGGCTCCTTGCAGCATGCCGTGAGCCTCGTTTACACCGCAAGGTTTCTAAGTGAATATGTAAAATTTTTGTTTTTGTGTTTTGGGGGTTGAATTCTGTAAGCATGGCGTCCGGAGTCACTGAAAACACTGCTTTTAGAAAAGGTTCCATAAGAACATAAAACACATCTTTTATGAAATGCTGCTACTGAGCATATGCACCGCGGTAGATGAACCGTAATAACAATCCAACTTGGTCTTCTGTCCACTAGAATGTCCATGTTCTCCCACAGTTATTGTTCAGTGTGTATTGTTCGCTGTGAGCATGTGTGTGTGTGTTTTCATTAATAAACAATGCATTTTCACATTAAACGTTGTTGTGCCGATGGGATCTGAGGTGTAATCTTGGGGATTCTCCTCTTTGAAGCAGGTTGCGGAATGTTTTCACACATTGTCTGAGGAAAGACTTCAACACCTTGATGAACTAGAAAAGCACACTGAGAGCGCGGACCTCCGCCAAATGGCGTTTTTAATGTTGAAATTTCCTTACTTCAAAGTGCTGCTATATCGTTAATCTGGATCGGATCCAGATGGAATTTGGCACAATTCAGGGCAACGATCCTCCAAATATAGATGTGAAATTTCAAGACAATCGAAATAGAATTCTATAAGTTAAATCGTAAATGGGGTTTCCACTGTTAACTTCCAGAATTTTTCCTGACCTTATTGTGGATTCGATCTGGATGAAATTTTTCACCCTAATAGATACAACCATCCTACAGATCACTAAATTTTTTACAAGTCTATCAGTTATGATATCCAAGAGATATCATTTTTTGAAAACGGGTAAAGGGGAACAACAGGATCTTTAATATTTTTTTGTATCCAGGTGGTTATATGGATCACTCTCAAAATGTAATGGAATCTAAGTAAGACACATCTTCAGAATCTTTTTTAGGAAGATCCCGTCAGGAGTTTTTGCATGATCCTGCTAACGGACAGACAGACAAACTCTGGCAAAAACATAACATCCTTGGTGGAGGGAACAATCCCAGAGATGCAGAAAGATGTTGCCTGATCCATGTGGTCGCTGTATCTGCTGTTATTTAAGATCCACATTACTGGAGCAAAGACGTGAACCTCGGTTGCCATGCCGATCTATCTTTGGTTACAGGATCAGGTGCCGAGAGGCGGTTGGTCAATATTTATAGACTCATAACAGCATGCTTTATGTGCGTGTCGCTTATCTTCGTGTCAATTTGTACATCTCCTTCCCCTCTCCCCCCACCCTCGGCCCCGCCTTCGATCGGCGAGGGCGCCCTCCCGTTTCCACCTCACTAATCTTTGTCTTTGCAGCTCCACATTTATTATGCTCCTCTTACTCGTGAGCTTTTATGACTTGACGTTGCTCCCCCGTGTTTGTGTAACGTCGACTGTCAGTAGCGTTTTAACTGCGTTTGGCATCTCACCATCCGGCGGAGACGTTCTTTTGTCGGGGCGGGAGGGAAAATGGCCTCACGCAGTTGAACATTATAGCATAAACACTTAAGGGCACTTAGCTTAACCAGCTCCCGGCTTTTGTGCTGCGCCAGCACAGAGGCGGCGTGGTTCTTGACTCGGCTTGAATATTTTCTATAGATTGTCCAAACAAGTCAAGAGAGATGAGAATACAAAGCGTGTCTCTCTCAATCAATCCCGCTTTGTTTGTACAGCAGCCTTCAGTCGGCTTCAGGGATGAACGACAAGGTGATAATAGGAGGAAACGAGGAGGCAGAGAAATCAGAAGGTGCAACAAAAACAATGAAAAAGAGACATTCAAGGTACACAGAGAGATAATTGGACTAAACAAACGATTTGTGAATTGAAGGAAACACCTGAAAATATCAAGATTGGTTTCATTTTTGTAGCATTTATTAAAAAAGTATCAACATTGTAGTGTTTAGTTCTTTTGCTTTGACAAAAGATCTTGAAGTTTGGTGTATAAACAAATAACTTTTTGAGGAAATCTCAGCTTTGTATGCACATGAACAGCACAATACCTGATCATCAATATGACACCAGTTTGGATGTTTGTTTGTTTGATTCTGACGGAGAGTATGGAACTAGGACAGCAAAAGAAAACACAGCAGAACCGATTGGAGTCTCCTCCAACTGGTGAAGAGTAATTACTATCACTATTACGATCATCATCCTATCTGCTCACATGTTACAAAGGCTCTGGTAACAAGCGTTAATAATTAGCCCGTGCTCGACGTGCCTTGCTCTATCAGCAGCCCAAATCCCCCCATAGAAACTGATTGGATGATTAAATTATGGATTTTATACAAGGATTTGCAATTAAGAGGAGCGCTTTGAGGGATTCTCCGCTCTGGGGATATGCAGCCGTGATATTTATGCAAAGGAGGCTCTGCTTCACATTCAGTTGCGCTTAATTGGACGTCTCAGACTGACTGACGGTCCCATAATAGGCAACGACTCAGGGAACTGTTTGTTTATATGTTACCATATTTGAAAAAATCTTGCAGCCTTCAGGAATCTGCACATGCGTCACATGGTTTTTTCGGCAGTAACATTTTGTCAGTGTGTTCTTCTTCCACTGACATAAATGTTTTATGGCCTACTTGTTTTTTTAAGGCCTCCATCTGTCCGTCCCTTGGCTTTCTGATCGTTGTCATTCTGGTTGTTTGCTTGTTTCTCAGGGCGGGCTCTGATGAGATTGACAGACAGAAAGCTGGAGAGAATGGGAATCATGCACGAAGTCCAGAGGCAGCACATCCTGCAGCAGGTCCTGCAGCTCCGCGTCCGGGAGGAGGTCAGGACCCTTCAGCTCCTCACACAAGGTAGAGCACAACCACTCCGATGAAACGAGAAACCAGCACCCCTCCGATGTTAGAAACCACGACCTCTCCGACCTTAGAAACCACAGCATTCGCCAACACATTACACAAACGACTTGGACTTCCACTGTGGAGTGGTTACCGTACTATCTGGACTGTACTCTTAACTTCCTTCAGTTGTTTGGCTTCTGATGCGACTCCTATTAAGAAGACACTTATGGTTCAGACCATGTTTGACTTCTAGATTTCACCGTATGACAGCAGAACTCTGCCACAATACCACAGAGACAACATTTAATTGAAGCCAGTTTACAGGTTTCAGTTTTTTTTTAATGGGATTTCTTTCAGACTACGCAGACTGAAATTGTATTTTTCATCTCGTTTTGTCTTGTTCAACATTGCGACTCTGTTGGTCTTGGCGTCAGCTGTGTTGAAGGTTTTTGTTTCATTCAACTTGAACTTTGTTTTTAGCCATCTGACCACAACCAAGGTTCAAATCTTAATCCCTCACAAAGAAATTGAACATTTCAACTGTATGGTTTTCTGAAAGGATAGTTACCGTATTTTCCAGACTTCTTTCGTTGGTTCACATGAAGAAGTGACTAATATGTCAAAAGCTATATACCATCAGTGACCATTAGGTGTCACTGCATGACATCAGAAAGCTGCTACAGTACCACAGAGAAAAGATTAAGAAAAAACCCCTAGTTTATATGTTTCATACTACGCAGATTC
>OMNM01035859.1:0-10699 GCA_900302745.1 Parablennius parvicornis | reverse complement strand
TCACACGGTTATGCCTGGGGTATACACCCTCCCCTGACCCTGGTCTACATAAGACAGGCACACAAGATGGATGGATGGATGTGAGCTCATTTATTTCAGGTATCGTCTCGGCCACCTGTCAGTTTCTTTGTATTCTCCTCGGACGTTCTGTCTTGTCAGGACGCCTAATGTCCCGCATTCGTCTGCCTTTGCCCAACACGCTGCCTGACGAATCCTTGAGTTACGCCACAAAATTATTTTGAGAGGCTCTTGCTGTCCTCCTCACTGTGAAATGTAGCTGAGGAAATGGCTAATGGCAGAGTGCACAGGGAGGAAAAAAAAAAAAAAAGGAAAGAAAAAAAACTCAAGCAATTTCATGCCCTTGTACCTCCGATGGGGTGCCAAGCTGATAATTTAATCAGTAGTGAAAGACTAGCTTCACTCCTCCGCAACTTCAGCCATTCTATCTCTTGTTCATTGACTTGTTTTTTTGCGTTTAAAGAGGAACGGGTGGACAACTGCATTAAAAAAAAAAGAAACTGAAAGGACTAAGTTAAGAAAATATGGGTGACGAGATTTTAGATAAGATGGTAATTGTAACATCTTCTTCTTTTTTTTTTTTAGAACTGATACAACTTCTAATTACTTTCAATCATTTGAAACCTTTTTCCCGCCCTAGTTTACTAGTTGCTATATGCATCTAATTGCTTTAAATGCTTTAATAGTTACAGAAAATGACTTTGCCTGTACATTAAAGTCAATGTCTGAATGACTTTTAATGAGTACAGAACAACTTACATCGCTTGTGCAACAGTTGCGCTCCCACAGCTACATCTTTTGAAGGCTGTAAACTAATTTGTTCCATGAGGAAAAGGCGCCATTGAACTATTTCAACACCAGTACACAAAGTCACTTGCTGTTTTCAAACACAAGAAACACAAAGTATTAAAAAACAAACAAAAAACCAAACATTTGAAATGCTTAACAACATAACCCAATAGAGGAAGACACAGAAAGGGGTGTGTGCCTGTGTTTGCTGTGCTCCAAATTTGATATATGAGTTCAGAAAAACAGCAAGAGTTTCGACTCTCCCTCATTACTATGGTCTCAGGATCATACATAGAACACAGAAGACACTGCGAAAGAATCAACAATTATTCGACTTCCTTAAATCGGGAGTATAAATCCTCTCAGAGACATTCACAGATCGTCGCTGCAGGCCTTTTAACAATGATGAGATCAAGTGAAAGAGAAGAACTCATGTCGTTGCTCTTTCACCGGTGACTGGAAGTGACTCACGCTTCATGATTTGCTGCTTTATTTTACACTGCACTGTTTTTCATGACCTTACTTAGTTATCATATCATTGGTTTCATAGTTCTGCACATATGACTTTTCTTTCTTATCTGAGAAAGCTTAAGATCTCGATGTCATTCTTGTCACCTTTGGCAATTTTCTTAGTTAAGTTGCCATGTATTTAAACGGCCGGCAGACCTTATTTAACGCGCTGAGCTTTTTTTTTTAGTGTTCTCTCTCATTACAGTCATCTGTGGCCACTGTATGTCACTGACTTTATGTGTGTCTCTCTTACAGTCCGTCCTCTCACTCTGTACTTCCCTGCAGACTCCGTGGGATCTTGTGAAAGCTCGTGACACGTGTCTACTCAACGGGTCTGCAGTGTTTGGATTAGCTTGCAGTCTGATATTGTTTGCTTGTTGACTTATGTTGATGTCCTACCATTTTCTTCTCTCACAGTCACATCTGAGTCGAGACCAGTTCCACAATTCTACCTGGTGAAAAGGAGTTTTTACGTTGTACACCACTACCAATACATGGTAATGTGGATCTGAGTTGTTTTGTGTGTGTGTGTGTGTGTGTTTTTAATCAATATTTCCTTTTAATATTTTCAACATCTTGGGAGCTCATGCCATAGTTGCTCTCCACAAAGTTTCTTCTTTGTGTGTGGAGGATTATTCTGGTGTTCGATTGAGGGCAGAGGATGTTCTGCACTGAAAAGATTGTATGGCCACAAGGCATGTTTGTAATCTGTGTTATTGGGATAAATAAATGAACGTCACTTCACTTGGGGCATTCTTTGTCAAATTACATATATTTGCAGATTTTTGGAACGAAAAACAAACAAATACAAGCCCTGCAGCGCATGGAAAAAAAAATTTGCTTTTTTTTTTTTAATGCTAATATTCTGTTGCCTCACATTTTAGGACAATGAAAAATAAATACAAAAGCAGTTAGTAGACTGCAGTTGCTTGATTCGAGATCAACCATGTGGTCAGGCCGGAGGCTCAGGGTAGACAGAGACAAGACTCCTTAACAGACCTCAGTATCCTGCTGATTTGAGACCCTCTATCCATTTTCTATACAATTTATCCAATTTAATTTCACTGGAGCTGACCCCAATTTAGTACGGGTGAAAGCAGAGTACAACCTGAACAGACCACCAGTCCATCACAGGGTGAATAGAATGACGGAAAATCCACTTCAGATTCATGTTTTCGGACTTTGGGATGAAGCTTCCCGGCGGAAACACATATAGGCACAAGAAGGCACAGAAAAACCCGCCAAAACTGGACTCCAACCAGGGATATCGCTGTGAGGCTTAGACCACTACCACTAACCACGGCCCTGCATTAATACTTTAATACCTGCGTATTTACTGTATCTCTCTACCAATTAAAATGCAAAGTTGGTGATCCCCTTTTGCCTTGCAAATGCAATCTTTTTTTTCATGTTGGGTGAAACTTTAATCACTCCATGTGGTGACGCTCACAATTTGGTCCAGCAGAGGGAAAAATAGAGATAACAACGACAGAAATAGTCGGGACCGAGGAGGATTTATTATGTTATTGCCACAGCTGAACATACAAGAGATTAGAACTAAAGATTTAATGAAGGAACAGGAGTCAGACTGTTGCCATGAAGATTGTGTGTCTGTCAGTGTGTGAATCACACTGTTCAATAATGTAGATGAGGTGAGATATGCTAGGAAGTGACCATGTGAATGTCACCTAACGGCAAAAATCACTCATGGATTTACATGTTCCCTCATGCCCTCATGTACAGCTGAGGATATATAAAACTTCACCTCCTAGGTGCAGATCAGTGAGTAAAAAAAAAAAAACACAAAAAAACAAACAAAAAACTGATTGCCAGAAGAAACAAATGTAACATTGTTCAAAGCAGTAATTTCACTCACCAATAACTTTCATGAAAAAATAAATAGGGGGTCACACGAGAAAGCAAATACATAACCGCAATCGTCCTCAAGTTATGCTGGCAGCAATTCTGCTAACACAGTCCTCTAAGATTATATATTTTTTTTTTTCACAACATTTTTTCACCCCACATGTTTCAGACCTTCAGTGACTGAAAATTGCACATCCTTGTTTTGGGAAGGAATCAGGCTTTAAGAATGTTTAGCAATGATTCAAATCATTTTTTGGTACAATGATGCAATAAGATTTCACGTGCAAATCAATAAATCTGAGGCTGTTTATTTAATGGGTCCATCCATCCATCTATCCATCTATCCACATTCACAATTCACAATTATGGCCAATTCTAGAATGTCCAAATAACCTCAAACACAAATTTTTTCGATTGTGGTAAAACATTGGAGCATATGAGGAAAGGGGAAAAAATGCACATAAAGAATATGCAAACTCTATAACTTTATACATCAATAAGTAAAAACAGTGTGTTGAGAAAGTAAAATGTCATTTCCTTCAATGAAGACTTGAATGTGACTTTATGTGGCTCCAACGGCCACAGTGAAGGTCTTTTTTTAAAACACGATAAAGTTTCAAAGAGCCACACTTGGTACATTAACATAGAAACCACAGACCATTAACCTATGAAACCTTGGGTGACACATCCAACAAGTTCAAAAACCTGAGCTCCCCACCATTTAGTGAGACCAGCCAACCAGGTGAAGAAACGGCATGAAGCAAGGAAAAGGGGCAAAAAAAGAAAGGACAAAAAAAGGATAAGGAGAGAAACGTCTTCCGAGACATCTTCAAGCCGACCCCATTCAATTGTTTTGAGATTCAGGAGTTTTAACTACACCGTGTCTCTGAAAATACATCCTTCTTTCTTACTTTATTTAGATCAAAGACACAAACATGAGTTTTAGACACATTTGACAGAGCAGCTGCTCAAGAAGCAAGAATGGATTGAGACGGAGAACAGACATTCTACGTGAAACGTGCGGGCCACTTGAGGGGACGAGAGAGTGATCAGTAAGTCACTGCATGAATAAAACAGCACAGTCCATACTCTCCCCCTAGTGGACAGACAGAAAGGACATGAAAGAGAAAACGATTGCGGATCAGACCCAGTGATGTGGAGCGAGAGCGTGGGGAAGGGAAGAGGGGAAACACAAAGAGGGTCCTTTGAAAGGGAGAAATGAAAGCCTGAGCAGACACAACAGCCATCATAAGATCAACTCTGCTTTTCTCCATTTCTCTGCCTCATTGCCTGCCTTCCTACAGTCACCCTATCAGTGTTTCTCTCGGCCCCCCCTTTATGTCCTTCACCTCCTAGTTGGATTTTGGCTGCGCTCACTCTCAGCTAAAAACACACAAACAAGTTCTGCTGGGGAAATAAAAAAAAAAAAAAAAAAAAAAAAGCAGCTCCAGTTCACTGTATTATCTGCTTCTCTCCAGCGGTCCCAGTTTTTTCTTCGACTTTTCCATCGTCATCTTTTTGCATGTGCTGCTTCTACGGTAGTTGTTTTGTTTTTTTTTTGTCTATATATTTTGACTTTACACTCTCTGTACTTCTGTCCCTCCACAATTCTTTCTTTATAAAATGATTCAGCCAAAGAGAACTGACGTGATTTATTGAATCAAACTAAGAATCTGTTAATAAAGTGGACTAGCTCCACATGTGATAGCCAGAAAAATTACAATGTCATATTATAATAGGCAAACAGGGTATATCATTCACTTACCGAAAATACACTTCCAGCATCCCCTCCATTCATTGGTCAGTGAAAGTATACCTAATTAAAATGTCTCAGCTGTAGTTGCTCGAAGAAATCTGTAGGAATTTCATTATGTCTGTTATTATAAAATTCTGTTTCCACGCTTAATCTGCTGATGGCGACAATCTTCACGTCTCCACTGAGAGTGTAATTCATCAGAATTTTCATCAAAACTGTTGCAGTTCAGACAAAAGAGCTTAACATTGTACTTGATGTTATTGAACATTTGGGATTACAACAAGTCAAAAAGTCGCCAATCCAGACACCGGACCTTGCCTGAATTGTGAACTGGCTCGCATGACTCATGCTGCTCTCACCCACTTTAGTCATTTAACCACATCTGAACCTGATATTATTAACAAAAATAAGTAAAAATGAACTGAACATGATTCTTCAGACTGGTGACCTGTGCAGGGTGTTCCCTGCTCTCGCCCACAGTAGGCTAGGATCAGCTCCGGCACCCAGCGACCCTGAACTGGATAAGCAGGATAGGAGACAGCTGGATAGATGGATGGATTCTTCATGAATAAATTAAATAAGTCCCATATTCCAATATTGTGAACCTTCTCAGTCACTATTTAAACCTTTGGTGGTGCATACACTCCTCTGAGATACCTGCAGTTTACCTAGTTCAAATCCCACTGTCAGGATTACTTCCACTCTGCATGTCTGAGCGAGGCAATCAACCCCAAACTGGTCAGAGTGTATCAGGAAAGACATCTGCATTAAAACTTTTATTGTGGCGACTGATGAATGGAACAACCAGAAGAAAGTATGGAGCTCTGGGAAGTGGATTATGAGAATTTTGACACTGCTCGTCTTTCATAATGGTTTATGGCAAGAAGTGGACCAGGATCACGTGTGTGTGTGTGTGTGTGTGTGTGTGTGTGTGTATGTGTGTGTTCATTATACTACCATAGTCCCAAGGCCATGTTTTTGTTTCCGTTGTAAATGTAACGGGGTGAATTCAGACGCTGCTTACAGAGGAGTCCAGGCACTGGAGACACTCCCAGAATGTAAGGCCTGCAGTGCTGCATGGTTACACTCACTGGAACAGGGTGTGTGTTACAGTGTGTGTGATACATCTATATCCCTGTGTGGGTTTGTCAGGTTATCCGTGTGTGTGTGCATATACTGTATGTCTGCTATGTAAATAAAAACACTGTCACATCGAGGAACAAGTGGAATTATAGCGATTAGCATCAACATGGATTTTTGTCTGTGAGCCATGAATAACTGAATAATCACACTTTGTGTTGTGTGGACGTTCACGCTTATGTTGTCGTATTTATGATGTGCATTAGACGTGTTACTCTAATCCGATTACTTTTTTCTGTAATGAGTATGATAAGATTGCACCTGCAAAAACCGTTGTAAGATTACCGTTACATTCCTGTAAGCAGGCCACGTTACTGCGTTACACAACAGACAGTGTAATTGATGATCAACAGGAGAGAACATGGGGCGCAGGAGAGAGCAGCATTTAAAGAGTCCACAAACAGCGATATGTTCGTCTATCTGGGACGATAGATCGGATCGTTGGAGAATCAGTCGCAATATCGGCAGCTCAAATCGGTTAGGCTCTGTGCTTAGCTGGTTTACGACCAATACCTCGTCTGTCCTAAATCCGCAACCAGTATCAGACTGTGTGTGATATTTGGGGGAGCTGCCATCATGTCAGCTTAAGCAAACCAATAGAAAGGCAGTGTGACGTGACGTAGTTATCCACACGACACCAGAATGCTAACGTAAAATACCAGTACTTACTTCAAGCTCTCTTTGCAAAATGATCATCCCCAGTTTGCCTTTCTTTCAGAGCCACGTCCACGTTCTCCTCTTCCTTTGTGGGGATTTTTCTCCAAACATAAGAATACCGCAAGGAGAATTCTGTCCATGTTTAGCGCCTTTTGACGTTTTATTCTTGCTTAATCACTTTGTGTCGGCCCAGATTGAGCTCATAAAGTCTGCAAAAACGGCTATTTGAACTTGACTGGTTCAGTCATGAGCACTGTGAAGGCTTTGATATTCTCGTCAGCTGAATATGGCACTGTTTATAGGCACCTTTATGCGCCGAAGTATCGGCATTACTTTGAATTTGACTCACTAATAGGTGACAAAAACATTAGTGTCCACTGTGGGAAGAAAACGTCTATCTACAGCAAAATATTCCACCTCAAATCTGAGGACATCTGGTTGAAACTCATTGAGAAACCCCTGGATCCTGTCACAGCCATGACCGCTGTGGCTCCACACACATACTGCTGTATTCTATTAACATTTATTCAAATGAAGGAGTCTATATACATAGAAAGATTGTTAATTTCTATGCTAGGATATGAAAAAAAAACATGTTTACTGAAGAAATACTTGCTTTATTTCATCAAAATATGGTGCATAAAATGGGTTTAAATATTCAATTATTTCCTTCAGATCAATGACTGTAGCATTTAATATAATTTCTGCTTGATCCAATGTGCATGAAGTTAAAAATATGATACGAACAAAACGGGTTTTTAAAAAGGCAGTGATTCAATTTCATATGATGGAATCTGCATAACGAATAAATGAGGCTGAGACTACTATTGCTTGATAGTATATTCAGGTTGTGCATGATGTTCAGAGGGTGTTGCTTCTACCACAGTATAGCTCCTACAAGAGAATTGCTTTTACCAAAGTATTGCTCATACCAGAGGGTATTACATGCAGAATGCTGTGGAAGCTGTTTTGGTTCAGGATGCCTCTCGCTCTGTAAAAGTCACCGACCCTGGATCCAGAAAAACAGTTTCAGACCATCACACTTCATCCTCCATCTTGGACAGTTGATGTCACACACTGTGGAAATGTACTTTCACCTACTCAAGAGCGTACAAAGATCCTGCGTGAGGAACTGAACATTTCATATTTTGATGAATCGGTCCATGAGACCTGCTTCCAGTCTTCAGGAGTCTGATAGCAGTGTTTCGTGGCCCAGGTGAGCCTCTTGGTCTTATTCGGACATCTTAACAATGGCTTTCTTGCTGCAACTCGTCCCGCCACATCTGCATCTTCACAAGTCAAACTGAGAATTTCTTACTTCAACGACTGTTTAACTGTGCTTGAAGCTGTTGTCTGTCTCATAAGTTGTTAACTCTCAAAAACTTGTCTTCTGATTTAATTTGGCTGCGTGTCGAGTTTCCCCCAGTTTCTTTTGTCTTTTGATGGGCAAGGAATCTTACTGGCCTTTGTAAGTGCGTGTTCACATTCTTCCGTTTGATCCGGACCAGAGTTCTCTTTGGGAAAAAAATGTTTCCGTTTGAGCTATGTGAAATCTCCCCGAACTCTGAATCTGAGCTAACATGCAATATTTGGTCCTCTTGAAATGTTAAGTCTCGCTTCACTTGAAAACAGTCTTTCTGACCAGCGGGGTGAGAGCATGTGATATAGTGCACACTGCATTCTGGGTGGTAAACAAACAACACAAACCGCACAAACCAGAAGAAGCAGACGCAGAAAGAAAAAGTTGGGCAGACGCGGGCAGATGGGGAGTAGTGAAGAAGAGGTACTGAGGAAGATTCTCATTGATATCTGATCTGAAGACGATATATCGCAGTTGTTTGTGGATACTCATTAGACAAAAACTCATTAGCCTAGCCACTACAGGCTAAAGCGGTAGGAGGGCCACTTTCAGTCCAGACAAATCAAAGAGCCCTGTTTCTTCTTCACTGCCTCTCTCGTCAGTGTTTCTTTCAGACGATAGCGCCCCCAAACCAGCAGCTGTTGTAATTGCATGAAATTTTCCAGACGGTTTGATCCCGTCTCTAACGGGAATGTGAATACCACCCAAACCAAATGAAGGTGTGGAAATTCCCCATCTCCTAAGTGACCAGAGGACCGAATTATCCGAATGTGAAAGGGCTCTAAGTATTATGATGGTCTTCCTCTCTTACATTGTTAATTGCATTTTTCTCACGATGCACAAACTCCAAAAACATCACAGAAATCTTGCTTCTCTCTACAGGAAGCTGAAAACTCATATTGGTGCCTTTGTAAGTTCATGGTAACAGTACTGTGATGTATAGTATATTTGCTTCGATTGGTGTTGGAATGTAGCGGAGGCATCTGACGAGAAAACGAGAAAAGTTGAATGGCTTGTGTTCTTGAACATCTGAAACGGAGCAGACGTTTGTTGGTTTGCCAACAACAAAAATACTGTTCAGCCGCAATTCATCCAAAGCGCTACATTTAACAAAAACCATTGAGAGGTTGCCTTACTCCTGTGTAAGCATCTTGGCACAAGGTAACATTTACAGTGTTTTTAAAGCTCTGATCATGCTACTGCCTGCGTATGCATCTCACTGCTGGAGCTGCCTTCACCTGTTATACACCAATTGAGTTTTCTTTTACGACTTTCATTTACTTTTGTTTATGTTACCACTTCTCAAGTTTTTTGTAACTCTCTTTTATCTGTTCATAATGTCTTTTGTGATATTTAGCTCATTTGTGTGTGTGTGCGTGTCTGTAAAAGTATTCCTTCTTCCGTTAAACAGTCTGATACGAAACGCAAAAGTTGCCCAAACATTACCTGCAGCTCTGCATTAGTTGAGGAATGAGGAAAACCAATGCACACACACACGCATAGCATGAAAGCATGAAAAACACCCTCGATGCTGTGACAAAATTGACTTTGCTCGGTTCAAAACAACCTCCGCCCACATGTTTCTGACTCATGTGAATAGTTACACATCTAAAAATAACAAATAATACAAAAATATCTCAAAGGTCGCTCCAGTTGAGGGCACGCAGCTACAGGTCGAGATCAAATCAGTGTAAATATGACCCAGGATGTGAGGACACTGTGAGGATACATTAATGCGTCTGGAGGCTTATCGAGGAGAACATCGCAACAGACTTGTTTGTAAAACTACCATGCAGGATTTAGATTTCTGGCACTGTTGCTGCAATTGCAAGGAAATGGTTTGTACCAGGAATGTGCACTGGCTTGTCTTTGATTGGCCAACTCCACGAATCATCCAGAAAACTTCACTTGTGGCTAAAGTTAAACCATTTCCCCCCCTTTCGCTGGGCAACAGTGCCTGCTTTGGGAGCACATTGTGCCTGGACCCCTGCTGTTCCAGTGCAGTGGCCTCATTAAAATTAAAGAGGCTGTGTTTTGACGGAACACTTATGTTGATCCAAACATGGTCTCATAAGGCCAAAGAAACTCTAAATGGTGACACACACCACCCACCATTGTTTTCTCAGCGAGCCACTTACAGATTCTCGGGTCAGTGGTCATATCCAGTCGTGTTTACCGGCCCCTTTATTTGTATCATTGTATTGGCCAAAAGTGTCAACCCAAGGAAAATAAAGCAGTTTTGTCATAATACTGCATTCAAGCCGAGTGGCTTTATTGAATGAGTGTTGAACATATGGTTTGTCAGCTAAAACCAGTCAGACCAAGTCACAGAGATGCTCGCAAAGTAGCATCAGTATAAAGGGACACCATGAAAACACGCACAAAGAAGGGTTCAGAAATCCGGTATTTCGAGAGGTGACAGACTTTTGCTAAAAGAAAACACTGCACGGGACATGACTTCAGATGTTTCCGTTGGTTTGGAGAGCCAAATAAGTCCAAAGCCAAAGGTTTTGAATGCAACAATAGAGCAAAAGTGAGCTGCGATTGGGCTGGGTTTTTGGACCATTGCTCTTTAAAAAAAAAAAACATAAAAATTTGTTGTT
>OMNM01035855.1:0-11303 GCA_900302745.1 Parablennius parvicornis | reverse complement strand
TTTACTTGGTACTGGACACAATTATTTTCAGTTTCTGTTAACGGTAGAAGGGTACATCACATCGCTGTACCCTTTTACTTGTACTATGTAAATCATACAACTTGTATTCAGTGAGCGTTCCCCTTTGAAATTGTGAATTGCACATCAAAACTCCAATGACCTCAGTGATTCAGTATTGTAATAACTGTGCTATTAATATTTCTTTCTCAAAGATTTCCCATACGCAGCACACTTTGTTACAGCGTTCTTTGAAATACACTCGCACAACAGTGGTGTGTGAATGAATGTAAAAATCCTGGACATTTCATACATACAAAGCAGGCTGGCTTCTTTATTCTAACGGTCACACTGCAGAGTGTATTTACACGGGATTACTTCAGCATTGGGAAATAAAGAAAGCGGTGGAGTGACTGATTACCAATCATCACATGTCGAACCACAACAGTCGAGAGGGTCCCGAATGGGTAGAATCAACAAACGGTGCAGATTTTTCAAATAGCACCCCCTCGCTTTCCACAAGTCTAAGTGATTTCTAGTTGCTCTGTCATGGATCTTGTGCATAATGTACATTATTGATTGTTTTCCCGTGACAGGTTTATTTTCTTGCAGCTACGCTTAGTAGGTTCAGATGGTAAAATGAGTGAACATAATCATCAATCAATCCCAGGGTTTGAATCCCTCCCTGAAATCTTCCTGTCTCTCTTATCTTTTTCTCCATTTATATCTCCCAACCCAGAGGTCAGCAACCGGCGGCTGTGGAGCCACATGTGGCTCTTGAGCTCCTCTGAAGCGGCTCCAAGAAGCTCTCAGGAAATGCAACGTCAATAATCATTCTCTTTTTTAATTTTATTTGCATACCACAGTGATTTGCAAAAATGGTCTGACCTCCAGGATTAAAACAGCAGAAGAAAGTAAAACAGCTAAAACAGCTAGAATAGCTGGAACTTCTAAATTATATAATATATAATTATATAAAAAAAATTATATGAGTAAAAACTGTCAAACTGAAATCATAAAAAAATTTTAGCTATGACTTTCTTCTCTAGAAAAGAAAGAAAAGGGAAAAGAAAATAGGAAGAAAATAAAATAAGGTATGATGGAAAAGGCAGAAACAAATACAAATGGGAACAAAG
Source organism: Parablennius parvicornis (assembly GCA_900302745.1). Taxonomy (NCBI): domain Eukaryota; kingdom Metazoa; phylum Chordata; class Actinopteri; order Blenniiformes; family Blenniidae; genus Parablennius; species Parablennius parvicornis. The sequence goes on along the minus strand of OMNM01035855.1, from coordinate 10,170 downwards.
ACAAAAGAAGACAGAAGAAAATGAGGAAAATAAGCGAGAAAACTAAAAAAAAATTGCTAATATCGGTAAAACTGCTGAAGAAATTAGAATATACAGAGCACCTAGAAATCGCTGGAGCAGCTGAAACAGCCAAGAATCCATTAAAAATGTGGAAAATTATGTCCAAAAGCTAAAAACGTCAAAAGGTATATTTGAATCGTACTTTAACGAATGTAAACTCAGTTTTTGTATTGTATAGACATCTTTTTTCACCCTCCTCATTTCAAAAACTCGACATGTTTTGCAACTCCAGACACATTTTTTTGAAAACTGTGAAACTGGCAAGAAAGGCTGATAAAGTCTCCACCTCTCAGCCTGGTTCTGCCGAACGTAGTTTCATTACAGAAACAACCAAAGGTGTAAACATGGGGCCTGACATGTAACTACATCAATTTCAGCTTTTCTGCAATTTCCATTGAAACAGATATAATTTTGGAAATGCAAATGTAGAGGTTTTCTGAAACAAAGATGCAAAAACAATCACCTGAAATGTTGTTGTGTAAATGAATTTTAAAATTATCAATTGTTTTATCATTTCTAGCACTTTGCATACAGAAACACTACAGCAGAAAGGTATAGAAATACAATAATTACAGTAAGGAGCAAGGCCTTTAAAAGTTTAAAACAAGGAACATATTGTATATATAATACAAATAATTAAAATCTAATTAGATAGAATCAAAGTAATTCAACATTAAATGACATGAAACTACATAAAAGATATAAATCAAACAAAAGAATAAAAAATTGCAAGTTAAAATTAGATAAAAATGTGTCAGAAAAATAGTTAGATGAATTAAGATTAATGGATTATATATCAATCAATTAATAACTTGGTTAAGAAGGTGGGTTTTGTCTGTTGTTTTTGGAAATATATACATATCAGTGGATTTTTTGTGCTGCACTGCTTTGGATCCAGTGTTAAAAAAATGCCTCACCGTGGGCTTTTGTTCTAACTTCGGGGACGGTTTGAAGGTCTCTGCGTGAAGACCTGAGGCCTCCAGAAGCCTCACAAGTTAAAAGCAAGTCCGATAAATAGGTGGACCAAGAGACCCAGAGATTTATAAACTACTAAAAGCATCTTAAAATCAATGGGGAAGCTGACAGGTCGCCGATGCAGAGACTTTAAATTGGGTATAATGTGCGCTCTCTGGTCCTCCTGCAGCTTTGGAAGAAGAGGAAGGAGAGAATTACATAACTGATCCGGCATGTAATGAAGGCGTATAAAGTATCTTTGTATTCGCTTTTGATGGAAACAGCGGCATTGTTGCAATTATCTTTAGATGATCTAAAGTTGTGTTATCAGTGTGAAGCTCAAAATTGAGGTCTGAGTCAAAAATACTTATTTTATACCTTCTCACAGGGGTTCAATGTCACTTTAGTTTCTCTCTCTGATCCTCAGAACCAGTGAGCAATACTTCTGTTTTGTCCTGGTTGGGCTGTTAAAAATTCATTCTGAAGTGGAATGCAGTTACAGCATAATGTTACTTTAAAAATTTACTCAAAAAAAAAAAAAAAAATATTATTTGGGATTAAATCTGGATTTGGATGGCTAAGACATTACTTTAGCAGTAAAAAAATCTTTGGTTAGGGGAGAGTTTAGAGAACCAGACTCAAAACACAACAACAGTTGAGCCCAATTGAGATATTTCACATCGAACAAATGGTTATAAGTAGAAAACCAAGGCTGTTTTCTTAATAATTTACCTTCATTAGGAGGTAAATATCATCCTTGCTTTTGGTTGGTTGGTTGGTTGGTTGGTTGGTTGGTTGGTTGGTTAGTTGGTTGATTAATAAGATCATTCAAACATTTACGGACAGATTTCAAAACTAATTCTCAAGCACTTATTAGCAGATTAGAGGGGAAGACAGAACTTTGACCGTGGCTTGCTTAAAGAACAATTTGGTCTTTAAAAATCACAGGGAAGTTATGAATGGATTTTAATGAAACATCACAGGCTGATTAATTTTTTGAGGAAGAGAAAATGATAAAATCTTTTCAGCAATTTGCATACAATTCTGGATAATACATCAGAAGAAAGGTTATGATCCAGCTATAGTGTCTGTATGTACCTGATTTTTTTTTTTTTTTTTTTTTTTTTTTTTTGTTTCAGTGTGGACTCCATTCTAGTCCCTTTAAAATGATTCACAGCAATGTGCCTGGCTGAGTGGTAGCTTGGTTTTGGGTTCACATGTAGCTGAATCTATTCTACTAGCTCATATACATAAATTCAATTTGCGCAGAACTCCGTGTGCAAACAGTAGTACAAACGAAACAGATCTGTGTGGCGAGACCATGCTCCATCTCCTCGAGGCAGCCCAGATTGTCTATTAGGACTACATGTTTGTGCACAGGTAAAAATCGATGCGGTTTGAAGACTCACCGCAGGTGTTCACTAATGCGTGTGCCACCACAAACTGAAGCACAATCAGGCTCTATAGTTCCCACAACAAGAGGGGGGAAAAAAGGAAAGGCTGCACAGTTCAGTGTCTGAGCGAGTGTTTTTTGCGAGGTGGCCATGGAGATCAGGCTGGTAGGTGATAGCACGTGTCTCATTCACCGCTGCATTGGGCTAGAATTTATGGGATTATGATTTTACAGCAGTGGTTCGCAACCTTTTTTTTTTTTTTTTAAACTTTTTTGTTCTTTTTTTTTTATCAGTCCTGCAAGATTGAGTCTGATAAAGACTGATCTCCTTCTCACCCACTCTCACCAACATACAAAAGAAAGAATCCTCAAATAAAATCCAATAGGAGGTTTCACAGGTGACACATTGATGGTGAAGCTTTAATCTACGACATTAAGGAGGAATATCATGATATATTAGTGGATCCAAATATCCCAACAGAGCAAAGGCTTTAAAAGCTTTGTAAAGAATGTGCTCCTATCACCTGCCTCACCACGATAGGAGGAAATTAGTAACAGATGCATAGCTGTGATGCTAAAGCTAACAGTGCGTTCAGAAATCTGGGAAAGGAAAGAGACAGTGGCTCTGAAACTTTCTGTTTCTCTAAATGACAAAAACACAAAAAATATTAATGATCTCAGTATGATGGTAACATATTTTGATAATGCTAACACTAACAAGAGCAATCAGAGATTTCTGACATCCTCCAAAGGTTGACCTGTACTCCGAAATTTGGTGAAAATCTGTCGTGTAGTTTTGACCTTTAAAAGCCTCTAAAATGAAATTCTGATCTACAATCTGGATCACCTCCAAAATTCAATGGAATCATCCATGGCCAAATATCTATCTGTGGTGAAAATCTTAACAAAATTCATGTAGGAGTTTTAACATGATCTTGCTAAAAGTCATACAAACCGATAAATATACGCAGATGATTTTATTGCGTTCTTGGCACTTAGTAATGGAACCAGCAAACAAGACTCGAGAGCCAACTCCTCAGTTAAATGACACCGATAATGACAAATAAGTTCACTATGATAAGCCAGAGATTTATTTAATGCTAAAGCTAACAATAGACTTTGTAAACTGGACATAGACAGAGAGATCCAAAACTGAATTCTTTATTAATTATTAATGCTAAAAGTAGATGTGTAATGGAAAAAGTAACATTAAGATGTTACAATTCCAGCATTTACTCAAAGAAATAAGACCCAATGTACCTCGGCTATTTAACTTATGTAATAACATCATGAATTAAGTGAGAAAAGGCTGTGTTTAATTCAAAATACCCGGACCGGGAGAATAATCACAGCAGACAAACTCCGGACTGAAACTGAAAACACAACCATATTTTCTGAATTGCTTTTGAAAAGGAATGTAAGACAGATTGAATGTTTACTACCGCCGCAGTCGCTGCAGCTGCAAGGTCTGTATTTTCCACAACCACAAATCAGCACACAGACTTGTGAAGTGGTGTATCTTTCCCTTCTTTTTTCTTTCTTTTTTTTTTTTTTTTTTGTTTTCATTTCCTGTGGAAGCCCACAGCGAGATGGCGATCTGCGAAGTATTCTTCTCTGAACCCTAACCGAGGACACTAAAAGGGAATCAAAAATAAGACCAAATTGCAACGTGGTGAAATAATACAGGACTGTTTCTGCCTGCAAGTGCAGGAAATTATTTACCACAGTGCCATTTCCCACTTCTGTAATGCTTAAGTGATGCATGAATCGCCAGGATGGGAAAACAACAATGGGAAAAAAACGTCTGCGATTTATTCATGATGATTAAATTCCAGGGAGGGATATGAATTCTGATCTAATACAGTGTTCTGCCACATTAAAATGCTGCAATGCTACAAAAAATAAATCCTCTGCAATGTTGAGAAAGTTGACCGTAACAATATAAAATATTACTTCCTGCATGATGTAAACTTAATCTTAAAGTTGTTGTTTTTTTTTTTTTTAGCCTGTGACTTCAATTCAGAATTTTGCTGCTACTTCTCCATCTACGTTTTCAAGCAAATCAGCGATGTTTAAAAGTGCTTCTAACTCATAAAGTGTAGGAATGGAGCCGAGTGGTACGGCAAAACACGCCCAGAACTAAATCTTTTGTGCGTTTCCTCCGCAGAAAGGACGGTTAAAATGTAAGTGGGGTTGAGAGCTCCGCAGATATGTGACGTTGCAACAGTAATCTCAGCTGGGGCGGCAGATCTGAACCTTATGAATCATCTGTTGTTGTTCTTGTTTACATACTCCGCTTTGCTCCTGTTTAGTTAACATTTTCTGTTTGCAGCCACAGAGCTGCAGCTGCAACTTGTGAATGCTGGCCGGCCGCCGTGACGTGGCCCCGGCGAGGTGACGTGGCCCCAGCGAAGAGACATCAAACCCACTCCGGCAGCACAAAGCCGCTTGCCAGCGATCCACAACTACCACGTTGGGGCCAAGAGAACGGACGTGATGCGAGGACCTACACCGGGGCCCGGAGCAGCTCCGTTGTCCCAGAGCTCCATGTGTGGACGCTGTCCGAGCCCGATGGTCGCGTTGCATCACGTCGGGTCTCGCTGGACAGTGTACCGTAACTCATTATCTGCACACACGGGCAGGTTGTGGAACTCCGGTGTCCTGAGCTCCGGAGCTGGCTGGTATGTGCGGACACGCGGCGGTGAAAGTTGCGGCCAAAGAAAGAAAACTGTGCAAAGCTGAGCATTAACAACTGAGACTTCATGCAGCCGACATATGAAAATATTGAGGGCATGTAGTGAATCACTCACCAATCAACAGAAGTCTCCTCAATATCAGACCCGCTCTATTGTCCCGAGCACCCCAACAGAAAGGTGGCGGAAAAGCGTCCACCGGTTAGAGCGGTTAGAGCGGTACCATGAACCGCTACCATCGACAAGCGGAAGTAGAATCTGGCGGCATGAAACCCGTTAAACCTGTAAAAATCCCGATATTAGCCTCATCGTTGTATAAGCCGCAGGGTTCAAAGCGTTTGAAAAAAAGTCGTGGCATATAGTCCGGAAATTACGGTACATACGTAGAGAGCTGAATATAGAGCTATTGAACCAGAGTTTGCAGTCATATGTTATCTCGAGATAATTTCTACCTGGACAGGTTTGGTGTTCTAAATCACACGAAATAATGTTGGTTTGTGTTTTTTTTTCCATCAAAGCTACGTCAAGTCGAACTGCAAAGATTGAGCAGGAGTGGTAAGCTGCCGCACCGAAGGCATCGTGAATCTCGTTGAAAGCGGATTTGAGTTTGCTTCTTTACTGCAACACTATTTCAGACCGTATGGCCACAGGGAAGAAGTCAGAAAGACAAAAGTACAAAAATGAAGGGAAACAAAAAACGATTTTCAAAAGCAAAGTCCAACAACAGCTTTGCTCTATTCTCCAATACAGGTCTGGTAATATCTATCAGACAAAACCTACCGAACTTTATGTTTTCATACTGCGTGACAACATACTGAATTTTGCATTGAACTGCTGCCTCATGCAAATAGTCAATGAGACACTTGTGCAGTAAAAAAAAAAAATAAAAAAGGAAAGTATTTTCAGTGCAGAGGTCAAACCAGGGAGACATGCTCACAAAGGAGCGAGTGTTCCTGTTGAGAAGCTTATTTATTCGAGCCGAGGGCTGAGTCACCGTGAGCCGCAGGACGTTTAAAAAAAATTAAAAAGAAAAAGGTGAAATACTTCTGTGGCTTTATTTGCTGTCACTGCTGCCTAGATATTATTATTATTTCATTAAATGTTATGTTAGTGGTAATGAGAGAGAATTGCTTTGTGAAAACCAGCCGTTATGGTAATTTAAATGTATTATTTATTTATAAGGACACAGCGGGGAAGTATCTATAGACGAGAGCTCTTTAAATGTAATTGTAATGAGGCTCAGTATTTCCTGAAAACAAGGACGTTGCTTTTTCCCTCTCCTCTCTGTAATAACACACTGAAGGTTTATGCTGTTACATTTGAGATAAGTGAAAAAAAATTCAAAATACAACCGCTGGCGTCACATGAACCTGCTTCATTAGTGAATTGAGGAATTGTCACAAGGGTGTCATTCATTGCGAATACAGCTGGAGCAACAAACATATCCCTCCGAAAACAAACGATAACACATTCTGTAGCATTAGTGAAGTCATCCCACAGGAGGATTAGCTAAACTTTGCCAATGTGCTTTGTTTATATACTGATGCAAACAGGAACACATTTCAAGGCATCACATCTGACAGCAAGTAAGCATCAACCAAGCTACAATGTATATTCCTACTTTCCAAGATTCAACTAGTTTCGAGAAAGGAGAAAACTTGTAAAATGATACAGTGCGGTGCTGGTGGATTGAGTTGATTAAAACTATGAGGAAAAGTACGAGTCAACAAACCTATTTCACTGATGAAACCCAACTCCTCACCCTATTATGTGAAGATAAGGCAGACCCATCCTAATCTTTACACAATTTGCACAACAGTAGGTTGTGGTGGAGTTACACAGCTTTGCTTGATTTCAGTTTTCTTTCAGTTTCAGTTTACGTTCGCTCCTTCAGTTGGTCTGCATGCTGCAGCGGCATGTGAGGAACTACAGAAATGACATCTGGTCACACTTCCCATATGACAACAAGGACAAGAAGACCGTCCATGTAGAGGAGAAATCGCCGAGAAAAACTCCACCAGGGTGAAGCGACATTGACAGACTCTCATCCAGAAATGAAGGTAAACACACATGATCACATTATTTCATCAAATAAACCATATTTCAGCTTAACTTGGAATCAAATAGAGAGAAATATCCTCTGAACTGTATTGATTGGAAGATTGTCTCTGAATTGATATGAGTAAAAATTATTCAACGTCCTCAAAGTCAATCAAATTTGTTTCAATATAGTGGATGCTGTGCATATACACACAGGCTGTATGTGTATGCGTGCGTGTGTTTGTGTGTGTGTGTGTGTGCGTGTGTGTGTGTGTGTGTGTGTGTGTGTGTAATTGAGAGAAAGATCTGAGAAAAATGGCAAGATATATAAAAAAAGAACTTTATTCATTCTTTATTAACCCTCACAGATCCAGAAGCTGTCTTATGATAAAGACGACCACTGGCCAAGTGGAAACGAGTAGTTGTTTCCACTACCGTTTCTACTACTGTGCTTTTCAAAATAAAGGTGATTTGACTTATGCTTAATTTATGTGTGATTATCTTTTGTGAGAATGCCATAGTCATGATTTTTCACATTAAGAATCAAATAAAATACATGTTTTTTTATTAAAACTCTTAATCTGTATCTGTATTGCATATTGAAACCAAAATAACATTCTATAACAGAATGATGGATGTTTCCAATGACCGGATATTCTTATAATATTTACTCGACTAAAACTCGACTAAAAAGGTTAAAAATGACTAAAATGAGACTAACACTAAACGATGTGTTACTCAAAAGACTATAACTAAATCAGAATTTGAAGTCAAAATGAACACTGTTGGTGAGCTGGGTTGTTTTTCTCAGCCTGGTGAAACAATGTCAATTTTAAATGCGCAGGAAGTCAATATCCAAATCCTTCGGTGACATTTCTGTATAATTTTTCCTGACACGGAGACATTTGAACCCTTTAATCACAACTTTTGAAATGAGCTATATTATATCCACATTTTCCTTTATTTGTGAGATTGAGTGAGTGATTGGTTTGCCCACTAAAGTTGCGACTTTCTTCAGGGACTGCTGCTTTTGCCATTCAGTTTACCCTCTGTTGGAGTTGTATCTTTGAGGAAGGGAATACAACCTACTCTGGAAGCATTGTTGTGTTTAATGAAGACTGGTGGTGTGAAAACTTGCTACTTGAAACAAGCACTGAATCCTTTACATTGCTGGAGCAATGCAGACGTGGTTTAGGAATCACAAAGCCGTAAGAAACCACTGTTGCACTTGGAAAACCAGTTCAACGCACAGCTGAAGTGAATATAAGCTCCATGAAAGCTTTCCAGACACCCACAGTCTCCAGGGGAAGATGTCTTCTGACAGGAAATGACCATTTCAATGATTCAAGTAGAAGAGTTTCTAGAGAAACCTCAGAAAGGTTCAATAACTCACATCATCACCGGACGATACGAAGAGACCCAGAAGAACTCGCTCAAATATTTAGTTAACAAGTGATTAGTTGAAAAGTACAACCAGCATTACCACATTCAACAAGCTTCACTGAGTAATGACGAGGGGAATAAAATGACACTTGGGACTTAGAGAAACATTTGGCAACATAAAACGTGGAATCTGCTTCACAGAGAATCAAATTCATTAATTCCAAACATGATTAGATCATATCTGTCTCCAACAAGCCATTCCATCAACTTGTTTTAATTGCCACAACTAAATCTGCCACAACTAAAATACACCTTCCAAAAGGTTGTTAGAATTAACAGACGTCAGAGTTGTTCAAGAATACGCGCTCGGGCAGTGAATGATGAACAACTTTAGGAATACAAGCAAGTTTAATCAAGTTTAGATATGTGAAAATTCAGGTAAAAAACAAGCCAACAGCCAGTGCACTCCAAGACTTGGCTTTGCCTCAAGGCTGAGGCCTTTGTATGCATAGTTTGCATGTTCTTCCTGTGCCGCAGGAGGCGTTCTTTGGTTTTCTTCCAAAATGTAGATATAAATCTTCCAGGGGCACAAACTAAGAAATCACCTACCTCCTCTACTGTAATTCCAAAGATCTCCATGTCATTCACTGCATCCATGAATCTTCTGACATCCACTCTATGGCCGATATTCTTTGTCAAATTGATCCCCTGCCTCTAGACTTGGAAAAACCCCTTCACCTTCCTTCTATACGTTTATTTCTAAACTGTCCACCTTTAGCTGTCCTGCTGATCTGCTCATTTTCATCAACATATCAAGTATAAAAATGAAGGAAAATTGTGTGATTTCCTGTAACAAGTTGTCTTGGTTATAGATGAGTTGTCTATTAACATTCTAAAGTCTTTATGTTGAAGCTTCAATAACTTGAGAGAGTAGTTCGAGGTAAATCGTACAGCCTCATTTCTGCCTTTTACTCAGTGGTGTGCAGTCAGGAGTAGCAGGGCTAGCACTGCTGCATGTCAAAATTATTTTCTTTTTTTTTTATATATATAATTAAAAAGTGATTCTGAAATCTGTGTCTGGAATTAATTAGACCCTTTGTTCAGAATGCAACTTTATCCAGAAAACGAATGGTTATATTTTGTGGAGCTCAAATCTCCTATGTCCTATAAACACATCACGGCTGTTCCTCTGGTGGGGTCAGCAGAGGAAAGCATTGCTAACCTCTGATCGAAGCTGGACGCTGCTATTGTCTTAAAATGTTGAGTGTTATTCACAGAACGCTTTAGGGCAAGTAGAGGTTCTAGAGCTGGTCTTGGTGTCGTCATTCAAATGAGCTTGACTGATTGGCCCATGGGCAGGTGCGTGATGACGCACTGTTATTATCCGCTATTGTGGAAAAGGTGATGGCGGCTAATTTAACAGCAAGATCGGATGATATGTTTAGGGACCTGCTTCGGGTGCCTTTTAGTGACCGTGAGTATTTATTTATTCATTTTTTTTTTACTTTCTCTGGATTAGATTACGCTGCTCTTGGCATTTGGTGCTGGTTTTAATTGTAAAGTGGTGGCGGCCCGCCACCATTAAATTATGTCAGGTTTTTCTTTGACCAATACAATATCGTTCTGTTCGTACATCGCTGTGTGTAG
>OMNM01035850.1:20444-30841 GCA_900302745.1 Parablennius parvicornis | reverse complement strand
GTGTGTGGGGGTGGGGGTGTGTGTGTGTGTGTGTGTGTGTGTGTGTGTGTGTGTGTGCGTGGGTTGCACAAGTAAGTGTAGCCAAGAAAAATTCGACCCACAGAAAGAAACCTGAAGTCGAATTAAAGAAAATAAAGCCAGAGGATAAAAGAGAAGCTTGCACACATGAAATACTCCCAGCTATTGCGGTTAATTGGAGGAGAAATAAAAGGCTGCGAGCGGCTAACTGCAATTTACAGGTTCAGACGGGCGAACGCAAGGACAACATGTGAGAGACGCCGAAAATAGTAAGTGGAAGAGCCGAACCACCGGAATTCACAGACGAAAACTTGGAAAGAGTAAGTCGAGCAGGGATGCGAAGAGGAGCATCTCAATTAGAATCTAACCGTGTACAGTTAGACAACCGGGTCTGCAGCATACTGTCCCCTCGTTTCCTATTGCTCAGGCTTCATTGGCATAAAATAAAACAACGGAGGAGGAAACATAGACCGCAAATGCCACAGTTTTCTCTGAAACAATGACAGCAGGCTGGCACTTCAGAGAGCCTGGAACACTCTTCACTCCGTGTTGGTTTCTGACGGTTTGAGACGCAGATGCTCGTCATCAAATCCAATCGTTTCGATACGAAAACAGCTTTGGAGAATTCAAGCGGACACATTGTCAGGCAACAGGGAACATGGTGGATTCTGGATGAGAATGTATTTTAGGTCATTCTAAACTAGATGTATCGAGAAAGACAGCCACAGACACCAATTAGCAGTCGAGAATGAAAAATAGGCTATGTAGCATGTTTCTAGTGATGTGTTTGAGATTCTGACTCATTGGTTAAAGTTTTACCTTTACCGCCCCCTCCTTGTGTCTCAGGTCAAGGGGTTTGACAATCTGTCATTTAAAGTAAGCAGTCAACTTGAAGAGGAACCTGCTGGTAAATAAATATTAATGCTTTTGAGAAGGTTTGGTTTCCACTTGGAGTCCAAACTTTGCAAAGTCATAAAGGTAAAGTGAAGAATTGTAACACAAAGCTTGAAGGTGCCCTTGAGCAAGTGTTCAAAGCTCATTAGTTCCTTCCAGTGGGTGCTGATAGGGAGAGACTGGTTATCTCCCAGTAGCATCCAAGTGGAACTGTTTTCCCATGGAGGAATAAAGGCTGAGCTCAACGTACTGTATGTTCCAAGTTTCGGAGAGAAAAAAAAAATAAAAAAAATAAAGAATTAAAACAAAGATGATAGATTGCAAAAGAAAGTGACAGACTCGAGCGCTGTGAGCATCGTTGTGTGATGCGAATCATGATTGAGCCTTGGCAAAGCTGTTTTAATGAAGCTGAAAAGCTCCACTCGCAGGAAATTAGGCCGAGAGGACGACTGCATGTTCATCTGAAACGCAGCGAGGGATTTTTCCCCTGGTAGCTGATAAGCCTCCTTCTTTTAAACAGCGTTCCAGGGAACAATTTGAAATTGAAATCAGCTTTCCCAAGAAAGCAAGATTCACAGGGTTTACACACACACAAACACACACACACACACAGACACGCTTCTGCCGCCACATAAGCAATTGACGATATCATAACTCAAACCTGATATGCAGAACTCAGCGCAGTTGCGCCGAAATTGAGGGATTTGCGGCCTTCAGAAACAGCGGGCAAGAGAAAGAGAGAGGGAGATTACGACGACACATTTCAAGGCAGGAAAGAAAAGAGTTTGATTGCATGTGAGTCGACACTCAAGCTGCAAGTTGTGCCACCAAGAAAGTGACGCATGGCTGTGCGTGTCAGACACAATTATACATATTAGCATCAGACACATTAGCCGGGGTGACGTTCAGGGAAATGCTTTTGAATACACACAGACACACAGTTAATTGTTCTGTGGGTGTGAACAGGTGTGGATTAGACACTTGGATGTAAGAGCAGCTGATGGCAATGACTGTGAATTTTCTATGTCTGCGTAGACTAAAAAAAGGCTTAATTCAGTTGTTTTTTTTTTTTTCTAATATATGTGCCTCTATTAACCTCAGGTGTTAAGTATTTAAGCATATACTAAATATCTCAACATTAAGTCTGTCTAAAAATTCCTTCATGTCAAAGTGAAAACAATAATATCTTTAGACTGAATAAAATATATATCGCGGAATAAAGGATCGCATAAGTATTTCCATGCTTGACAGACTTTCGTTTCGTTTCGTTTCCACGGCACATTTTGAACGACAGTGTTTGTTTACATGGAAACAGCAGAAATGCTAAAAAAACTATTTAGTTTGCATGCCGGGCCATGAGTTGGCGCTGTTGTTTGTTTTTGTAATGAAACCACACACACACACACGTGTGCACAGAACAATATGCTATTAACGTTTGAATTTTCAGTAGCTCTGAGCATTGTTGTTATGTAAATGGACACGTAAAGAGCTACAAAAGATTTCTGTTTACACTTGAAAAAAAATATGGAATGAAAACAATTCTGAAAAGTCCAGTCAGTGGTTAGATAGCATCCATGCAAGAATTTTATCATGAAGACATGAAGATACCATAACGTACAAATCCAAATAACAAAACAATACGGACAATATGGTGAAAGTTTGAGCGACTTTGCAAGAAGTTAGTTCTGTGACGATTAGAGAACAACAAAAACTTTAGGTCGACTATCACAACCTGCTCCTTTTGAATTGTGCGCCTATGTAGCTCATTCATTCAAGTTAAACAAAAAAAAAAAAAAAAAATAGTATAATAATATAACTTGTGGTGCAGCGCCAAAATTCACACTTTCCAAAAACTCAACCTGCCTACTTGCTTCCAACTTTTCTTTTATCCCCCAATGGGGCAAACGCTGAAAATGTTGGAGAAAAGTTAGGGAACTTGTTCTATGATTGACAGCAGTGTTGCAGCAAGCAATGTGATTGGATCAGGTTCTTCAACATTTGCAACATTTGCCTGGACAGTTTAAACACTAACATTATTCAAAACTTAAAATCCTCACGCTTTACCAAAATGTACGATGATTAATGTATTTGATGAAACACAATTCTGTTACAGTACATCTAACAAGGAAATACAGAGCACATACGGCATTTAGAACACATTATTGGCACTAGATAATATCATATATATCTTACTTTATGTCAGCGTTTTGCAAGAACATGAGAGCAAGAAAATCACAGATTTCTTGATCGAATGTCAACGTATTTGTACATTAAAATGGGTAAAAATTATTAAATCCTTACAAGATAAAATGTTCAATTCTATTCTAGATTTCACAGGAAGCCAATGAAGAGAAGCTAGTATTGGAGTGATGTGATCTCTCCTGCATGTTTCCTGTCGGGGCTCTCGCTGCACCATTTTGAATCAATTGCATTCTTTTTTTAAGCAGTCATTGGGACACCCTCATAATAAAGAGTTACAATAGTCAACTGTGGAAGTAAGAAATGTGTGGATTAGTTTTTTCAGCGTCACACTGAGTAAATATATTCCTGATTTTAGAAAAAAAAGGCAGTCCTGCAGATTTGTTTAATGTGGGAGTTGAAGGATAAGTCCTGTTCAAAAATAACTCCCAGGTTCCTCACAGTGGGACAGGAGGTCAAAGTAATTTCTCTCTTAGATGTTCTGGAAAGAAAATATAACAACTTGTGTTTTTATCTGAGCTCAGATGCGGACACTTACTGTTCATCCAGGCTTTTATGTCTTTAAGACACGTTTCTAATTTCAGACGTTGATCAATATCATCTTTGATTATCATATAATTTCATAGATAAATAGATATGTGTATCATCTGCATAGCAATGGGATGTTCCTGATATGTAAAATGTGAAAAGTATATGTCCTAAGACAGAGCCCTTTAGTCTGGGCAGAAGAGTCAAAGTGGAACATGATCGAAAACAGTTCAGTTGTGTACTTTTAATCCTGATAACATGTTCCCATCTCTGTAGTAGGATGTTGTCATCAGTAGTGTCAAATGCAGCACTGAGATCTAACAGGACAAGAACAGAACAATCCTTCGTCTGAGGCCATGAGAAGATCATGAGTATTCATGCCAAATTGTCAGAGTGAAGGCTGAAGGCCACGGGCCAATCTACGTCCTGGAGTCCAATGCTTTTTGCTGACATTTCCCACGAGAGCAAAAACAAAAATTTAAACATGAAGTTCAATCAGCAACAGCTTCAAAACATGAACAACTTTGAGCACCAAAGATAAGAGGTACTTTCTAGAATTTTTCAAAACACAGTTTTTAATGATCTCTTCATCAGGCCAGAGATCTGAGAAGCTCCTGCAGACAAATTGACAGTTTTGCTCCTGTCTAATCAGAACTACAAGTTTGAGAGTAAATAACAGCCTTATATAAGAGTCTGTTCCCCTTATCTTATTTGGACTTGTATGAAATATTCTCCACTGCAATTTTGACGTTTACTCATCTTGAATGAAACAATATTTTGTTTTCAGCATCTGATGACTGAACTCCCCCGATACCACATGAGCACAACAGTCACTGGCAAGTGATTTCTTCCCTTTCCCCAATGTGTCATCAACCCATGATTTATGAGATGGTCATGTTTTAGAGTGGAATGCAGTCATACCTCATCCTGAAGGTCAAACTTATCTATACAGAAGGTCTTGTGCCATCAATGCAGTTCCATTGTGCAGTATGAATGGTTAGTGGTTACTTGCCAGGTTTATACCTACTAAAAAGTGCGTGAATGAAAATCATTGTATACCAAAACGTTGACCGGAGGTAAGCATCTGTTAGGGTGGGGTAGTTGGCTCTCAAATAATGGTGAAATGACACAATGACACAATGCTAAAATTTTTGTCTTGCTCCGGTTCCAGTCTGTTTAACAATGTTATTGTCTATGTGAAGCCCTGCACTGGTCCATTGGCTTTTTTTTCAACCATACATGTGTTAGTTGTGATGGACAGTCAGTATTTCATAACTTTGTGTCTGTGAGGTCATTTGAGTGGGTGTTCAATGCTTTGGGGGCCGCTATGATACCAGCATTAGGTTTGCATTTACTAAGACACTTAGTGCTGAAAACGATCCATTCCTTTTATTTATGCCAAATAATTTGTTGGCATACTTGCCTTGTTTTGGGAGATCACAAATATGGTTCATAGCATCGATTATAGTCTGGGAGGGCTTCTGGGGGGGAAATGGGGGGAAAATTTTGACAAACAACAGTATTGGTTTATCTATTCATTATTGAACTATTATTTGGACTTGAAGTTTTCATCATCGTCATCATTTAGAACACAGCTGTTAAATCTGGGTTAAAGTGCTGCATGTTTTGGTTTCTGCCCATATATCTACAATTTTTCAAAAAACTTGAGCTGCTCAGTCCAGTCAGGTGTGAGTGAATAATGAGACATCAAAATCATGCAAGACTGAGATCCTCCAGGAAAAAGGTCCCATTTACATGACAATGCTTCACGTGAAAATCTTCGTTTTTGCGTTTTTGTTAGAGAAAAGATTCACGTTTAGGCGGCATCATTCTGAAATACTGAGAGAGATGTTGATTTTATGTTGGATTACTAGTTGGTGCTGTTGTTTGTTTTTGTACTTAAACCGCACATACAGTATCCCTACAGAGAACGATATCCTGTAAACATTAACAAAGGGAGTAAACGTATTCATTTGGACAAAAAAAAAAAAGTATTTGGATTGTTGTTACATTGACTGTCAACTATAAAACTACCAAGTCCCGGGAGATTATTGAGAATATGGAGTCACGGCAATCTGGGCAAACACTGTTGTTGTTGCCCATCTATTCGTGCTTTCTACAAGGAGACAGACCCCGAGCATTTTCAGAAAGTGTCGTTTACCCCCTGTGTACACGGTGATGGGGCTCAAGCATTTTTGAAAAGTTCCTCCTTGAGTGCCGTTTCCAAAAAAAAATAAATACATTTCAATGGCTCCGATAACCATTGTTGTGTAAATGGACCTCGAAAAATGCAAAGAAAGTTTTCCTTTTTCACTTGGAATCGTTGTTTTCTAAACAAGCCCCTTCAAGGTTTTGTCTCCATGTGTTACTTTGGCTCAATTCATTCCTCCACTTTTTGGAAAGCAATCTTATATCTAAGACATTTCATCGATAAAGTTACAGTTACTGACCTTGTGGCTACTTGGAATACAAAATGAGAGATTGAAGCCATCTTCAGATTTGCCATAATGAATAGAATTACCAAAATGTGGAAAAAAAGAAGGAAAAAAACCTTTAACAACGTGTGGCCACACCAATTATGTTAAGTCTTGATCAGCCTTGAGGAGGGGAGACCTCCCCCACTGAGGTAGGTTTTTTTTCTCCACTGGATGTCCTCTCAAATCTTCTAAAAGTGACATTTCACTTCATTTCACTGGTTACTTTAACGGCATAAAGCTGCTGTCCGATTGGGTAAGAGTTATGACCACAATTAACCTGAGGACATGACAAAGTGTTGAGCTCATTCAAAGTGGCGCATATTAATTGGTTTCTCCCTTTAAGCATGGGTGTAACTATGGAACACTTATAAAACTCCACCACATGAAGCCTCCTCTCATCCACAAAGGATCACATTTTTATTCATGACCTTAAAAACAGAAAATACATACCAAATTAATAGCAACTTTGTCGGCAGAACTGCCTTTTTATGTGAAACTCTTACTGACAATATTAACAAATCCCTAAATCAAAATGGAACCCTACACAGTACAGTTGTGTATACAACATTAAAGTTAACTTTTTAATTTTAAAGATAAGAAGGTTTTATTTATTAACCCGGAATGCATATGCTGTCTACCCCATTACGAAATCAGTATAAAATAATAAAAAGTTATCATACATGTAAAATGTCACTCTCATATTGGCTTTGATAGTAACTTTTGCGATATTTACACTGTCCTTGTGTGTCTTGGTGGATACTGATGGGACACTGTTGAGAGGCATTATAGGCATGACTCAGCACATTAGTAGAGATCTAAAGTGTGAAAATGCAGCTGATGCAATCGCTATGTGGCCCCCCTACGTGGGCGAGTGACAGACGTGGGGTCATGTGGGACTACGTGCAACGGAAATCATGAATTGGACTGAATGAGTCACTTTTCTGGGATCACTAAATGCAACTCCAGTGCTCAGAATAGGACCTATCAGGGGAATACTTATACAAGCATGTGAGTTATAACCAAACAATTTAGCAGGGTTTCTGTCAAGTATGGACAAAACAAAATATATTATCCAATTCTATTTTATAGAATTATCTTCAGTCGTAATATTGGATTAATCCCAGCGGGAAAATCTTGACTTCCTCCTCTATTGGCTGCCATTGCTGTTATGGTAAACGGTAAATAGAGTTCACATATAATGCACTTCTCCACTGCTTGAATGGTCCCCAATGCATTTTACTCCATTGATCACGTTCACGCACACTCACACACAAATGCTGCCAAGCATGGGAGCTGTCTGGAGCTCAAGGACACTTTGGAATGTGCAAAAGGGGAATTTTTATTTTCAATAAAATGGACACGCTACTGTCCATCTACATGTGCACACGGGGCCTAAATCTCTTATATGTCAAAGACACTACGGTGAGGCAGCATATTTTCTTTCTATCTTTCATTTTAAATAATATACAGCAGGATAATTATAACTAATAATCACAAACAATATTTAACCCCTATTTCACCTATTTAATGAGAGTGAGGGCTGTTGGTCCATTAAGTTTGGCGACCATAACTTCAGACAGCAGACTGGCTCTCCCGGCAGCGCCATCGGAAAAGAAGCTTCTGACGGAGAGTGTCTTGGAGTGCACATATCACAAAAGTAATGAGAGGGAAATATTCATTAGTACTGGACAGGAAAGCTCCCTGTTAGCTGGGAGAGCGGAATTAGCTGTAGTTCCACTGATCTGCACAGACCCCTGGAGGCTTTGTTGTACAAAAGTCACACAGAAATAATTCTGCTCCAGTGTTACTGTTTTTTTTTTTTTGTTTGTTTTTTTTCTAATCTTTTCTCCTTATGTCCTTTTGTTTTTGTTACAGGAAGGCTTTCGTGCTTGTTAACCAACTTTGCGCTGGTGTTTCAGCTCATGGACAGTCGCATCTATTTTGTCTTCGCTTTTTAAAGATACAGCTGCGACAGAGTCCTTGCTGTTAAGGAAAAAAAAAAAAAAAATCCTCGATGGCCACTTCAAGTTTTGTTTATTGGGATGAATGCAAAGTGTGAATACATAAAAATGTCAAGCAATAATTATATCTAACTCAATAATTACATCTAACTCACTAAATCATTGATGGTATCCCCTAATTCTGTATGCAAAAAAAAAGTTTTTGTGCATGTTTCCATCTGCAAAATTCATGATCCAGATCCGATCTGGATCAAATCTTGTTGGATTATAGAGGGTACAAATATACATCATCCCTCAAAATATCAATGTAATCCAAGTCGATTACACGGATTTATGACACTTTATACGTTTCAAATGGCGTTTTAAATGTTTCTAAATTTGATAATTTCAAAGTGCCGCCATATCGGTAATATTGATCGAATCTACAAAAAATTTGGCACAATTCAGGACAATGATCCTCCAAATATACATGTCAAATCTCAAGAGAATCGAAACTAAATTCTATGAGTTATGATTTTTGAAACTCGTAAATGGGGTTTCCAATGTTAACTTCCAGAATGTTTCCTGACCTTATTCTGGATCCGATCCGGATGAAATTTCACACCCCAACAGATATGACCATCCTACAGATCACTGAAGTTTTACAAGTCAATCAGATATGATCTCTAAGAGATATGTTTTTTTTTTTTAAAACGGCTCAATGATAAGTAAGGGGGAAAAAAAAACATGATCTTTGATATTTTTCTGTATCCAGATGGTTATCCGGATCACTCTCAACATTATATGGAATTTAAATTGGGTCAAGACACCCCTTTTTCAGTTATTGCATATTCCTTCTAACAAACAGACAAACAAACAAACCCTGGCAAAAACATAACCTCCTTGGTGGAGGTAATGAAACAGACTATTTACAGCCGGGATGTTCAGGGAACAAATCTTCAGTAATTGTATGATGCTGATATGTCAATATCAACGATTAATAACTGTTTTCAGCAGCTTGCTGAACAGTTCCGGCAGTCAAAGTGTTTTTCAACATGCTACGTACTTAATGTTTTGACGCATGAGTATATTCAATCAGACAGGTCATTTGAGAACCAGCTCCAATTTGCACCAATGACCTGATCAAGAGACGGCACAAGAAGGACATGAAGGATAGATCGGACTCATATCTGAAACCCACCTCACAGTAACAGTCTTCTATAATACCAATTCATGGTGTGCCGAACCAGACTCCATCTGTATCACTTACAGCGACGGCTGCTATCAGTGATGGCCAGTGTTGTTTCCAGCTTCCTGCGAATCCTGATAAGCTGTGTACTATTGATTAGAAATGAAGCACGGCATTTCCATCGGATTGTTATCTGCAGACACCATTATCATGACTTATACCCTTAATTATAGGATTTGCGAAACCGGAAGGATTACGATGCATCGCTAAAACCATTTTCTCCCTCCGGCGTACAGTTGCTTTGAACAACGTAGGTAGTTTTAAACCACGTCTTTTGCCTCGTACAATCAGGCCTCAGCTCAACAATGCTTGTCTGTTTCCCCCCTGCAATTATCCAGAATGTAACATTTGTGCAAATCAATGATAGCATTAAAACCAAAGGTACTTCTTTTTTTTTTCTCTCTCTCACTAACGCTGTATGTATTCTCCACAGTCTGTATTAGATCGTGGTTAATGCCAATGATTAGATTAAATTTAGGCTGAAAGATTCATCACTTAATGAGTAATTGTGTTTCCTCAGCCCGGGCAGCAAGGTCTTAATGTTGCGTGTTTATTGCTCAGAGAAGAAAAGAGCACCACTTCATTTTATGAGGCATTTTACGTGCAAAAAAAAAAAAAAAAGTTCATTAAATCCTAAACCATAACTCATGCTTCTATTTAGACTTCAGCAGATTTGTTCCTTCAACTAATGTTGGGATTTCCATTACAAACAGCACAAAGTTATTCTGTGAAGCTGTGGACAAAAACAGATATAGCCGTTTCTGAAATTGGAGTGAGGCCAATTCAGGGTTTGATGTTAGCTTGTTGCCATAAACATGTTTTACAGTATTACAGTTTGTTAATACATTTTATTTAAAAAAGATAAAAATAAAAAAAAAGCTCTCCTTCTTAATCCAATGGAGGGCTGTCCCCTTGCGCCCTCTATTGGCCAACTACTACTGTGTATGACATTTATATATGTGGGTATATATAACCCTCTCACCATAGACTGGAAATAAGAGGGACACTTTTTGACTGGATTGATAAAGTAACATCCTCCTCCTCCTCCTCTTCCTCCTCCTCCTCCTCCTCCTCCTCTTGCTCCTGCTCCTC
>OMNM01035850.1:9328-20377 GCA_900302745.1 Parablennius parvicornis | reverse complement strand
TGTTCTCTGCCAGGCTGTCGACCTTTTTGTCCTCCGTTTGGTGAACTTCATCATGAAGGTTTTCATAGTTAAAGAAGTTGAAGTACCGAGCACCCGCCAGCTTTAAAAACTGCAGCTCCTCCTCCTCTTCTCTGAGGAGTTGGTCCTCCTGACGCTCCTCCTTTTTCTCCCTCAGGTTGGCCTCAGTGATCTCCATCAAGGTGTCGATCTTTGCATCCTCCTTTTGGTTTACTTCAGCTTGGAGGTTTTCAGAAGTGAAGACCTTGATACGCAGAGCATCCGTCAGGTTGAAGAACTTTCTCTCCTCCTGCAATTCTCTGAGGAGTCTGTCCTTCTCCCGGATCTCCTCGTTCTTCTCTCTCAAGACTCTGTTCTTCTCATTGAATATGTAGGTCGAGGATGAAATTCTACTCGAGTGGCATGAGGGCCTCAAATTATGAATATTGTTTGTTGATTATGAATGTAAATTGAAAGTGTATTCCTAATCAAACAGACAAACTGAAGAGATGTTGATTTTATATTGAGTCTGAAGTTTGGCTGCTTGGTTACGACGACTATCAAACAAGCAAAACAAGTTAAGTTGATGTTCTGCAGAATTCACAAGGTAAATTGATCTTGTTTTTTCACAATGGACTTCAGCCTAAATTAGATCAAATTGTTTACAACATAGATGGATGAGAGGCTTTTTTTTTTTTTTTTTATACAGACATAGTTATGATTGACAATATTATCATTGGGTATATTTTTTACAGGACGAGTTCATTTGGTTAAGTCAGCATGATATAGGAGAGATCGGTGATTGCCACATGTCAGTGAATTACTGCAGCTATGTGTGTATTCGAATGGTCTTATTAGAAATTAGCAAAAGAAATATCAACATCCAAAGTCAATATATATATATCTGAACAGGTTATACAAGCCTGAGTTAAATAAGTGAAAATTGCGCACGCACGGATGCACGCACACACTTACACACACACACCCCCACATACACACACACACACACACACACACACACACACACACACAGAGGAGGGAGGGACTGGACCATGAAGAAGCTCTCGGGAGATAAGAGCCGAGTGGATGGAAACAACTGCTCTGTATTCTGTACTCCCTGCAGACACAGATAATGGGGATACTTGTAGTCTCTGCATATATGTGTTATTTTGGAGAGTTGGAGTGTGTCACTGTTTTATGTATTTTTGCCCCGGCTGACTAACGCAAGATGTCTGCTGTCACGCATGGTAGCAGTCTAAAGATATGTTCTACCGCAGGGGCGACGTCCTCCACACATCTGCAATTCTAGCAGTGGATACAAACCAACGGGCCGACCAAACCCGGGATGAAACTTCACTTCCAGCTGTGTCATGATGATGACATAGTCCAACACATAAAGGAACCCCATGTATAAAGTTGTTTTTTTCTGTTTTGTGCTTCTAAACGTACAGTAGCGGGCCAACACGCTGAATATAAATGCAATTATGTGATTTTTGCTCTCTTAGAAGTTTAAAACTCAGGACATTCCAATGTTCAGTTATTTTTTTTTCAAATTAGGGCTGAAGCTGCAGGGTGATGTAGTGATTAGAGATCTCACCCCCACACAGAGATTATTTCTCATTTGATTGTAGCATTTTTTACATTTTTCCACGGAGATGGAGTCAGAGCCTTTTCAAGGAGTTCAGCAGCTCTGAGCACTGTCGTGTAAACGGACACCTAAAATGCAGCAAACGTTGGATTGCGTGTCTCATCTGTCAGAACTGTGGAGGGACGAGCAACTTGAGTTTTGTCTCATGTCACACATGATTCATTCACAACATAATGGAACTCTATAATGCAGGGTGGAGGAGACTGGGGAATAAGAGCTTCTCCACAATCCAACTGGACAAAACGCATCACGTCAGCGCAGTTTGAAATCCAAGTGAAGTTCAGCTGCTGATTTTATGGATCGAGAGTGAAAGTCGCACGGAAAACAAAGATCAGACTTGATAACTATAATCTCACATTAAGCAGCACATGTTGGTCAATCGTAATCCTATTGAAGAACATCACAATAGCTGCGTTCGCATGCTTTTGTGCGCAGCGTGGCACGGGATTGTGCTGCTGCATGTTCCACCTCGCACACGCCTGCGTTTAAAACACTGACGTCACGGACATGAGCTCAAAGCGCCGACTGTCGCAAACAACCCGATGAACTGTTTACATGGACCATGATTGGATCAAATCCCAGACTACACCACCTCTGTTCAATTGCTTGTGCAAATATGATCAAATTAAAGTGTAATTTGGTGCAAATGTAATCAAGTCGGCATTTAATCGGGTTAATTTTGATGCATGTATACACAGCTAATGATAGAATAAGTTTCCCATTGAAGATACATTTAAAAAAAAAAAAGCATTGAACACACTTTATGCATGAGACCGCAATTGTTACACTTAGATATTGACAAAAAATGTCAAAATCTGATCGGTTGTCATTTAAGGAAAAATAAAGCCTATTTTACAGTTTGATGTTTTTCTATAAAACATGGTTAAAAGCAATCTGTTGCTGCAATCAGTGGGCCTCTGTTAAATTTTGAAAGAAAGTACGATAGTGTTGTAACAATCTTGAAATACATTTTCAAGATCTTGTCATGACTTCGTCTTGGCAACTTAAGGTATTGTTTTTTTTTTTATCTTGGGTTGCTCTCGGGTTGGTTTGAAAGTACAACTTTGTTAATCAAAAATGTGAAGGCAGAGTTGCCTTCCTGTAGCATTGTTAAAAGATCTTCGGTATCCAGGACTCAATTAATCTCATTTAATGTGGTGTTAAACCAGTCGACCGAACAATGTGAAGGATCACGTGAGAACCGATTCTGCCGTATTGACGAACCTTGTAACAGAAGCCATGACTATGATTAATATCCCCATGTTCACGAGACGTCAAAGAGAAAAACATACGCTGGAGGCTTAATGAGCCGTCAAAGAAAGTTGGCATCTTGACGTATTTTGCGGAGCGTTGTTAAGCAAAACACTGTTTCCCACATGGATTCTGTAAGACCATCAGGATGATTGTGTGAATGTTGACATTTTAACATCCTGCATTTTGCAAGCAAAATTACATAAAAAAAAAAAAACCTTTGTGTCGAATGCAAGTGTACGCTTTGGTAAATATCGTTTCAATACTGTCAACATCAGAATGACAGTAGCAAAGACTCCCCTCTCACACAGGATGACATAAGATTCAGTAACAGTCTGAACAAAAGCGTGAGACAAGTGAAAACTTTAAGCCTGCAGGGTATCCAAGCTGAATTACCAGTACTACTATGTATTCACTAGATTTTGCAATTCAGGGGGAAAAAAAAATTGCTAAATCAGTCTGTTATGTATAATTCTTGAATATATAGTATTTAAACTCTTATTATAAAATGAGTGCTATATTTTCTGGGAACTAAAAGATGATATAATGTCACATTGAGTATGTTTCAGGTTGATTAATTAAATATTGTATAACAATATGGGAGGTCAAATTAGACTACGGTGTGTTAGTCTTTAGAGACAGCGATATAACCTCAACCCTCCATCAAGTACAAGATCATTCAAGTGATCAAATCCAACACGACCATTTCAAGGCACTTCTATGGAGAAAAACCCAACAATTCCACAGGAGCAAGCATAAGCAACAGTGAAAAGGAAAACCTCCCCATTTGACAGGGAGAAACGTTCAGAACCAGACTCAGAGGTGGAGAATCTCTGCAGAACCAGAATAAGAGGTAGAGACTTTCTACTGAAAGACATAGAGGAGAGAGACAAGTAAAGAAAGAAGCTTTAGTCTAGGTCCTATCGCTGCTTCGCTAGAAGATGGTCCAGGGTGGTCTGAAGCAGAGCTAGCTGTGAGCTTTATTAAATAGAAAAGTCTTTAGCCTAAACGTAAAACTAGAGATTGTGTCGGTCTCCCTAACTGAAACTGCGAGCCGGTTCCACATGAGATCGGACCTTAAAGCTCAAGAACGCAACCAGATCTTTTCAGGCTTTCCCATTCTACTTTTAGAAAACATCATCGTTGTTTCTACTTTGAAGGCTCCTGGTGTTTGCACATTGGTGAGTGTGTGTCTGTCCATCGGTGCTCCATCGTGGCAGTTGCGTTTGCCATGGCAACGAGAAAGCCATCCGACACACCATTCATTATTGAATCAGACAAAGCAAAACCAACTCAAAACACACACTCTGAAAGTAAGTATCAATAACGCAATAAGTATCTACACTACCGAGTGGCTAAAATTGTTTTCCTTTCCATTCCGGGTATTAATGATAGAATGTTCATTAAGACCTAGTCATCAAATTTTGTTCATTCTGCCGAGTAAACCCTAATTCAACAGATGTAGATCTCAACTGTTGTCATGTGTGTCACACCGGTTTTGTTGCGGCGCTGCCTAAATAGAGCCGCTGCGTTCAAAATGCCGCCACTGTTGGAAATCATCCCCACAGATCAGTTCATTAGTTTACTGAAAGAGTTTCTGGTTGAAGCTGGGAGGCGTTTGGGGGGGGGGGAATCGGTTCTGCGGTGCGACTAGCCAGTCGTGGATAACGAACAGGACGGTTGGAAGAGGAGGAAGAAGACGGAGCTCTCAGTATGTAGGTCTGGTGTCTCGAGTGGGGCCTTCATTAATAGTTTAGACCTTGTTATATAATCACACAGTCCCGTTTGCTTTCATCACATTACAGGCGCGCACACACTTGCCAGTCTCGCACACTCGCGGGGGCCTTGAAGGGCCCGGACGACTCTGCTGTCACTTTCTCATTAAACGTGTATGATGCGAGTCGTGTTCGTCACGCCGGCTGCGTTTCTCCAAAAAGCAAAGTTCCTCCACTGCAGCCGGCCAACCTTTCAACGGCGTGACGCATCGCCTGCTCCGCGTCTCAGTCCCAGGCTGATGAGAGAAGCTGCTCTCTTGCCACTTTTTGTCATCTTTTGTCTTTCCGACGGCAGAAACGGTTCGAGATATCCTGCCGGGCGACTCGACACGCTACACGTCAGCCATGCTGGAAACCCTCAGCTGTTGGATAACACCTGCTGTTTGCTTTGTGAGTGAGGTATCAAAAAAAGAGAAGTTAGGTAATGTATAATTTTTTTTTTTTTCTTGCTTGTTTTGTGTGTGTGTATGTGTGTGTGCATACATACATGTGCATTTCTAAAATGCTGCTCGTGGACATGCGCACCATGGCCGTAAATAATTCTTCTCATGATGGACAATAACAGCAATATTTGTGCAATATTTGCCTCCATACTGTCACGACTCCCAGCCCATAATCTCCTGGGACTTGGTAGTTTTATAGTTGACAGCCACCATAACAACAATCCAACTTTGTCGTCCGTCCTTACAAATGTAAAGGTGTCAACTCGAGGCCCAACATGCTAACTCTATTGTTTTCAGCGTTTCTGCAATTTACATGTAAACAGACAGTTTTCAAACGTTGCCGTGAAAACATGAAATGTTTCTGAAACCAATATGAAAAAAAAAATGATGTGTAAGTTAATGTCATCACATTTGAACATGTCGGAGAGTCATAGCAGTCAAGTCGTGTAAGTTTAATTAGATAGAACAGAGATGTCAAATTGTTTGTTTCTTGGTTGGTAATGAACAGAAAGCGTGTGTGTGTGTGTGTGTGTGTGTTACCACTGTTGATATGAAATTGAAAATGCTTTGTAAGGGACACATTTAAGATGCGCCACAGTTTGCAGACCAAACTAATTTACCCCAGCAGCATCGACTTCAAGATAAATCAGCGTCTCTCGGCCATCGGCTCATTTGCAGCACTTTGTTTCCAAAGTGGCTTGTTTAACAAATGAAATTTCCTCCTGCAGGAGAAATAATAAAGCATGAAATTTCTTGCAGATTGTTTTTTCGTGGCATATCGTAAACATAATGCTGTTATATAATACAACATGAACACATTCTCATCAGCTTGGAGTAATCTCTGGTTTACCTGCAAGTGGATTTTCTATTATTTATAATGCTACCGTTGACACGCTGAAAAAAAACAAAAAAACAAAACTGATTTATTGTCACATGTGAGATTGAAATGCTACTTGATAGATATACCTTACGTTTGCTACGCAGCGACAATATTACATGTATTTCCCAGAGTTCAAAGGTCTCATTCTCTGCCCATCATTATCTGGTCTTTGCTTGGCGTGATACATGCGTGGTTGGTTATTACATCTGGTGCCATCAGTTTTGTTGAGAGTTTTTAAAAATAGAGATAATTCTAATGCATTATAAAGACCTTTTTTTTTTTTTAGCACAGAAGTCAATATAGTTTTAATAAACTATTTTTGCTTATTCTGACTCTGTAACTGTAAAGACAAAGAAAGCCTCCTGCCTGTAGTGACCTGTGTGTTAGGTGACAACAAGCCAACTGAGCTGTTTAGTGGAGAACTCATATCGTACGCTGCTTTCCATTAAGTGGTCATCTAATGACTGTTATTTTGTCATCATAAGTCAGAGGAGAAGAAATATATTTCCCCTGGCTTTCAGTAGATTGCAATTAATATAAATATAGCCTGTGCTTTGTTTAGTTGCACTGACAGACCTTCAGCGGATTCCTTTCTGACGTGTAACTAGTATTTTCCGTAAAGTGTTCCACTTTCCACCTTGACCTTGACTGAAGTATTCGATACATGACACTAATCTGAAGCAGTTATTGTCGTTTATTATCACTATAATCTTTAATAGTGTTCCCAATAAATCAGTCAATGCTGTAAAGTACAACTTCAAAAGACTGATTTTCCCCAGCAGTTGATTTTTCACCTAGTTGAAGTACTGTGACCCAAGTTTAGAAGATTGTTAGACATTCTAGCTTTACCCTATCTGTATCCTGCCGCTTTCTGTCTTTGTGTCTGTCCAAACTTATTCTTTCTTTCTAACCACTAACCCCAACCAGAAAAGCAGAAGGTCCCCACCTCTTAAAAGAGGGTTTACACACAGGCACAAGAAGTTACAAATATAATTTTTCTATCAATCCTGGCACATTCCTGACATTCTTTATGTGACATGATGTATCTGAATACGTTCCTTAAATGGGCGTCTAGGTGCGTGACATTCTCGATATTCTTTCATGTTTTTTAGCTGACATAAAAACTTCCAAGAATATCAAAAATCGCCTTGATTTGTGACATTTGCAACTGAGCGTGTGAACTACTTGTGACAGAGTGTAATACCAAAGAGTTACGGAGAGAGGATTTGGACCCATTTATATACCCATTGTATACATAGCATAAGATACAGAGATCAAACCCACTATTTATCAAATGTAAAACACTAAAAGTTAGTGAAATTGTTGATTATAATATTCTTTAAGTTTTGTATGAAGCAATAAAGAATCAGAAAAAAATATATAAATTAATAAATACTGCCGAATAACCTCCAAGAAAGATTTAAAACTGGAGAAAGTCATTATTATTTGAAAGAAACTGACATCCTTGAAAAATCCAGCTTCAACTCGAAAGCTAAAGAACAAACAGAAATTTGCTTATGGAACTCACTTCAAAAAAAAAACAAATAAAAAAAAAAAACAAAGAATCAGGAACTCTTCTAAAATTTAAGAACTGCATAAAATCAAACATGTTAAATAAATATGGAAATTAGACCTGCATATAAATAATGTTAGATATTTGATTTAAATGAACATGAAAACAATGGTTTTATTATTTATTATTTGTTTTTCTTTTTTCAATTGATTGATCTATTGATTGATTGTTTCTCTTTCGTTCTGTAGACAATGTAAAATAATATAACATGATTACAAATATACATATAAATCTGTAAATATTGAAACAACTGAGAAACTATAGACAAAGTATTGAAATGTACCAAAGGGGGCAGATATTATAAAATATATCTTCACCACTTTTCATTCAATATGGAAGTTTTGATAGTCAGACTGTTTAGTTCTTTATTTTTTCACTTTTTAATGAAATAAAGAAATACAATACAATATAATACAATTTGGGGGACTGGCTTGTTTTACACCCTGGGCAAACACCCACGCCTCCGAGATCACATGTGATTCCCCTTCATAGACTGCACCTTGGGCGGCTGCCCACATCACTCATAGAAAAATCCACCACTGTATATAACAAATTCTCCTAATTCGTATCATATCATCTAGGTGAAAATTGTGACCCGCGGTTAGGAATTGAGATTCGTGGCTTTCCAGACTTGGCATTGTGTAAGCACACCTTTAGTCTAGTTCTTCAGAAAGTCTCCACCTCTAACACTGCTTCTGTAGAGGGTAGAACCTTTTTCAAGCAAATAGGCTTTTACAACATATAGGGAGGCACGGATGCCACTTTCTTTAAAGGACAAGCACCAGTACGACTATTTACCTTTAGCTACTTGCCAATACTGACTACCAATAGAAGTACTTGATGTACCCATGTGGCGTCACTGAAGTGTGAGCCCCAAAACTCTTTATCATGTAGCATATCGCACAGCTCGGAGTAAAATCCTCCTGGATCCACTGAGCAGTTAAAATAATGAGAGGCATCAGGCTAAATCTGCTGGTCCAAAATGTCTCTGGTGATGAAGTTGTTGTACAAACCGTCTTTCACCTTCTCTTATTATTTTGAAAGTACAAAGGTGTCAAAGTTCTTTCTACACTGACAATGTTCTTTCGGCTTCTTCAGAAAACGTCCCTCTCTTTGAGGCAATATTAGGGGCCTCAATTGAGGCATAAAACAGAGACGATATATCTTCTTACAATACAGCCTTAATCCTTGTAAATATTTTTTTTCAGAATAACTGACTAAACAGCAGCTACCTGTTCAATCTGTTCATGAAGAAAACATGATGTCTGGTTTTACCATCCTGAGGCACTCATTTCCAAGAATCTGTATTTTTTAAAAGCTGGATTACGATGCAGAATCAGTCCATGATAGGATTCTAATCAACTTGCCTCGGGCTGATAATGCACCTTTTGCTGGCGGCCTCCAGCAGGCTTTGATTCGGAGGCCCGAGGCAGTTGCGTGTTCAAGCTCTCGTGTAACTCCTGAACAGATGTCAGGTGATATGAGTAGCCCACAGTGTTACACGAGCCGCCTTTACAGTTATTCATCTGACGTAACGCGATGCATGCATGCCTGCTCTGGGAATCTGGAAATGCCAAACACAAGAGCGATGAATATTTTAGCTTGAAATGTGTCTTCAAAGTCTATATTCCAATGCGGGTGAATAATATATGAAGCTGAGGGAGGCGGCTGTGTGAGCTCAGCTCCTCAGCCGCTGATTTGAACCCAGTCTTGACCTTTAACCCCCCTCCCCTCACCGCCAGCATCTTATTAAACACATTCACCTCACAACTGCTCGCTCGGCGATGCACCACGGAGCTTCGCGGGCGGTGCGTCTGCAGTAATAGGCAGCTAATTACAGTACGCGGTGTCGGCGGGACGGGGAGCGAGCAGCCAAACAGCTGCCGTGTTGTGCCTACGTTGTATAATAGCTCCTGCTAATGTAGATGAGAGTTTCAACAGGCTTCAGCCTGCAGATGCTGGTAATGACTAGTCACTGCTAACAACTGTTTCAAACACACACAGAAGGTCCTCCGCAAGTGCTTTACTTCCGTTTACTCACATGCATGCACACACTGAGCATGACGCGGGTGGGAAAACATTTATTTTTAAAATACATATTTGAATCATGCAAAGAGTAATGAGACAATTGACCATTTGAAACAGTGCTGATAAATCATGATGCCTTTATAACTGAGGTCAATTATAAATGAGAGAAAAAGGAAGTGCATGCCAACTAACAGGCGTTACACACTCTCAAGGCTTGTTTACACCCGCCATCAATATATGTTGTATGTGATCAGGTGACGAGCCCAGACACAGACTGTTTATACTTGTCCGTATTATGTGTTTCGGGTTAAACATTTGAGTTTGGATTGCGTTACTACCGCTATAAGTCACTTCCTATGCCCTGCTGTAAGGCATCGTGTTTCTGCAGAACCCCAGCTACAATCATTAAAGTTCTTTTCCTTAGCTTCTTTGGAAATGTTTTAGCCCAGATAGACGACTTATTATAATTCATCTGAGGCCACTGAAATGTTTCAAATGATTAATTTATTGTAATAAGTTGTCAAAATGTTTTTAGTTCGACATTGGACTGGCTTTTTTATTAATTTTTTTTTTTTTTTTCTCACCGCGCTGCTTCTTTTTTACTTCTCTACCATGATTTTAAACTAAGTCGTCTAAATGGGAATCGTCTAACTGGGATGACACGTTTGGAAAGAATGTATAACTCTCTCCAGTGCATCCTCTCAAAGAGAAACACGACATGCACTGATGACGTTAACGAAATAAGTATTTTCCTGCGACGCCACTGTCACAGAGCGAATTTGCGAGGTGTGCTATTGACACTACAACGTCTTCGTGGTCAGACGCGTCCCTGACCAAATCGGGAAGTGGTTTGATTGAAAACCCTTTAAAGCCGTTTGGCGCCTGTTCACACATGTGATCTGATCACCCGAGATGAATGGAAACAGGCGCTTATTGTCCTCTAGAACAGTGTTTCCCATGAGCCACGGCACATATTTTACATGAGCAAAATCACATGGCACACCATGTCACAAAAAGTATATATAATAAAATTTTATGAAAATCTCGTATCAATCCATGCTCTTGCGTGTGCGCAGTGACATCAAAATCATCACCGTCAGCCAACTGTGTGAGCCAGACGGCTCAGAACTGGTGGAGATATTTTCGGTATCGTTGCGTTACGTTATGGAGCATGCGCGGAAGTGTGGCGTGTAGTGACAGGGAGAAGAAATCGGGTGAAATCGGATAATCTTCCACGGCACACCCATGATTGACCATGGTACACTATGTGCCGAGAATCAGCTAGACTCTCGCCCAGGGGTCTGTAACCTACAGCTCTGGAGCCACATACGACTCTACAGCTCCTCTGTAGCGGCTCCACAAAGTTTGCAGAAAATAATTAATAAATAAATCTCTTTTCAGTTTTTTTTTTTTTTTTTTTTTTTTTTTTTTTTTTTTCCCCCCTGTTTATTTAA
>OMNM01035848.1:26949-48386 GCA_900302745.1 Parablennius parvicornis | reverse complement strand
AGCTGCAGCCTGAGCTGGAGCCGGCACAGGTCTTTGTGCAGCTAGCGGAGAAATAAAGGTTGTCTCATAATGGAAAATACACAAAGTCCTGCAGTGATTATTTCTAATCACTAAAGGAGCGTTGGCTAACAACTGTTGAGCTTCTTGTTTATTTTATAATTTACATGTATGGACACTTTGTAAAGTTTGTCTTTAATGTATTCAATAACGATAACATCCTTTAATCCAATGGTGTCAAAACACCGATAAAATAGTGACGTAATAACCTTTTAAATTTAAACCTTTTCTTGTTGTTGAGCAGAGTATACGTGATGAAAAAGCTTAGAATTTCACAAAATCAAACAATTACTACTAAACATGACTACAATCTTAATATAGCGCCAATTGAAACCTTCTGGTGCAAAATACAGTGAAAGATCCTAAAAATAGTGCATCGTGCATGTTTTATTATAAACTCATTAAGACCGAATGGTCTTGCTTTTAATGCTAGCGTGCTAACTTTCATGGCACCATTACTGATCTCTCAGCTAGGCTCTGTGTTTTGTTGTTTCCCCTACACTCCCCCCAAAAAAGTTTTTTTTTAAATCAATGTTTGTTTGTTTTTTTACAATTTGCCTGGATTGGTAGACTAGATTGGAGCCTATTGAGGCCCGGTTTTGGCCCTATGTTTGACACCAATGCTTTAATTTATACAACAAATTCCAAAGCTCCATCCAGTTTTATCTTCTCAGATTTACTCTAAATACTCAGAACTCAGAAAACTCTTCTTTGGAAGCACATCTATCCCAGTGGATGACTCACCGAGTCTTCCTGCATCTTGCAGCTGGATCTTGAGCATCTCCATAGGCGTTGTGACCACTACTTGACAAGTTCCAGCCCCACACCCAGCCAGTACCTCCCCCCACAGGGGCAAATGCCTGGACACAGGAGCAAATATATATAAGCCAGTACAGTCAACCTCTGTAATTGTATAATTGCTGGAGCTATTTCTCTAGGAGATGCTCAGGTGTACGTCAGAATTTACTGAACATATGAGGAACAAAAATGCGATTACCCATCCTTGGAGAGCTTCTGCCGGAACACGTCATTGGCGGCAAGTTTAATGGCTTTTTCTGGTGTAACTAGTGTGAGGTTCACTGCTGCACCTGGGGAGGACAAACCGGCTAATTAGAGTGACACACGACCGTTTCCACCAAGATACACAAATAGAACAAACCTAAACGGCGGCTTAAGGCTCACCATCACGGCTGACTAATGGTAGTAGACACAAGTTATCATGATAAAAAGATTTAAGGCTCACGGGGAGGAAAACAACAGCGTAGGTGGTGGGATTACATTTGCAGCGGTAGAGTTGTTGGTCACAGAGATTAGAAATGCAAAGATTACCTCTGTAGCATCCAAAATAGCCCTCCGAGCGGACTGTTTTTGCCAGACAATCAAGCCTTTGAAGACAAAAAAAAAAAAAAAAAAAGATTTTTGAATTTTATTTAGAAATGTCCGATTTAGTTAGGTCTTAATAATAATATATTTATCTTCCACCATTAACTCTTCTGACAGGTTTATATCACAAATTTATTTTTAAGTATATTATATATTCTTAACACATCACTTCTCTCCTATGACAAACTGAATAGGGACCAGTGTATAAAATGAAAAAAAACTAAACTTGTTACTGTGTCTTGAAGAGGCTGAGTTTTCCAAGCTTTTTTTTTCCTCTTCGTTTTAAACTGCCAGTGGAAAACCACAGGCTGCCGAGCAGTTTGCCTAAACCCAAGTATACCAGGAAAACGGATTCAAGCCAGATGTGTGCAGTTCAAGCTTGAGAGTCATGGTGTCTTTTAAGGACACAGAGTGAGTTTCACATCATTTAAACTTTGTTGCCGATTGCCCAAATAGAATATTGAAGTTTTTATCAGCAGTATTGTCACTTTTTGTGATTGAAATTAGTGGAAATGATCCACAGTTGCTGCTCATCAAAACATACAACCACAACTGAATTTTGTCTGAAATCACATGAGTGCTAACATGGGAAAATCTTGTTTTGATCACCACCCTCAGTGATTCAGAAGAGAACTATGTGAACTGTTCTAACTAGAAGACTGTTTGTAACCAGGCAGACACAACTTTTATATTCAGCCCAACTTTTCTTTATATTTTCAATGCAATGTATTAACATCTGCAACACATTCTGCAAATCGGATAATTAATCTAATAGAAAAAAATATAAAAACCTTTTTTTTTTAGATCACAAAGCAAAAAAAAAAACAAACTGTTTGTTTAAAGGATTTTGTGAATGCCGCTCATCATTATACGTGACAGATCGATCACAGTAGCATATTAACTCTGCTCGGGGAAGTCTTTACTCACATTCCTTTGTATACTTGGATGCCCTGCTGGTTCTGTAGGCGGGTCTTGGCCAGGTCAATAGGAAATACACATGTCACACCGACCAGGCCTGCCACGCCCCCATTAATCAGCTTAGCGGGGAGACTGCAAAGGGATCAACACAGACACACGCACACATGCAGGGACAGACCCAATTACACGTAGTCGCCAAGGAGAGCCGTGCAAACGACACATCCATTCATGGACAAAGATGTCATTAAATTGGAGGCATGAAGAGCAGCTTTAACAGACAACACACAATTGAAAAAGAAAAGGGAAAGATCAACACAGCTGCTAATTATTAAGCTAAACAAACAAGATGGCGACACTTACCTAACTTTCTTCTCCCCCATCCTGCTGGTATTTGGGCTCCACGCTCAGGCCCGCTACTCCTCTCCTCCTCCTCCTCCACCTCCTGCTCCACCCACTCCTCCGCACCTTTGGCTCCCTCCCTCTTCCCCTTCCTCTCTCTCCGACCACGCTTTGGCTGGCCGCCACAGGTCGTCACCACAGCTCAGCCCTCACCTGCCCACCCAACTCCACAAACACAGCTCACGGCTGCTTCTTCTAATACGGTGGAGACGACTCGCCTCCTCCCTGGTTCTGTTGTGGCCAAAACCACCGGCGTTGAATCTGTGTCCTGTGGCCAACCTTTCTGCTCTGCTGCGCTTCACGCCCAAACCTGATCTCTCTCCCACTGTCTGGAAACACAAAACACATGCAGTTAGGATGGATTATGTACCTCTAAAGCACACAAGTGAGAACTCCTCTAGTTTAGTTTTTTTTTTTTTTTTTGCACAACAGATATTTACAATGATTTCACAACATAGTAAGAGGATTTGTTTGACAGTGAGGGATCAGCGTACCTCTCGCTGAATGTCAGGTTTCATAAAGTCCAGATGTAGTCATTCATAAATGTGAATAGCAGAATATCCGGGGGCTACCACACTGACAGAACATCTTGAGTCTCTCTAATCTGTCAGCTAAAAGGGATAAGAGTATTTGATTTAGCAAAGGAGGGCCAAACTGAAAATGAGGGGCTTATCTGTGTTCTTTCTATGCTTTGTCCATTCAGTAATTACTGGGAATTGATAAAAGAGATTTGAAAGGGGAATGGAAAAAGAGTCTGATAACTTTTCTTTGATTCTGGTCTTACAGCAGTTTGTCGTCTATTTTTAAAAAGTGTTCAACAGACAATTTTTTGTTTAAACTGTCGACAAAGATCCAGTTCTTGTTTTACCGTAACTATGTTCTGCCTCGTCCTTTCTTTTCCTGCCTTTTCCCTTCCTGACTTCCTCTTCCCTCAGCTCCCTAATTAATCTCGCTCTTAATCTCTCCACCTCCATTCTCGTCTCTATTTTTACCACTGTAAAGCTTCACTCTATCCTTGCCTGTCTTCTCCACTGAGTGTAACTGAAACAGTCAGTTATTCCTTCTCCATCCTCTTGATTTGGACTTTGTAGCCCTTGGGATACTTTCACCCATCCTCTTTGTAATTTCATATCAAAGTGTCTTTTTTTTTCTGTTTCTAAGCTCTGTCTTTTTTCTAGTGCTGGAGCCTAGTCACATTCTACACATGCCTTTCACTGAGCCCCCTTTCTGAGAAACTCTCTTTCAGCTCCATTCACACACTGTAGTGACCCTGCCAAAACACAGAGAAGAGTGGCTCACCCCAAGCCACCTCCAGCTTTCCCAAAACTGCACATAAGATCCCCGCTCCCAGACTTCACACAGCACAAGCCTCATGAGACAGCTTAAAAAAAAAAATCTTCATTTTAACACATCACAGACATAGCAGTGGGGAATAGCAGTCTTACCTCTGTCAATGCATCCCACAGGCAGGATCAAGCTGTCCACTTTCCTTTCACTTCAACAATGCATGCAGCAATGGTAGCCAAGCGAGAGCGATCTGAGAGAGCCAGCCGCCACTCAGGGGCCGTTGCACAAACACCAGCATTGTCCTGCTGCTTAAGTCCCTCCCTCTCCCGGTGACACAGCCCCAGCAACTTAGCTCTGCACTGAAACAACTCCACATGGACTCTTTCTTGGAATAAAATCGCACACATATCAAACCCACCAAATACTCCCAATTATGACCACTGTGTTTTATTTTCTACTATAATGTTAACAAAAGAAAGCCTCCCCATCAGTAATGAGCCCCCTATTTAACATCCCTGGTGTTACATAATAACTCCAGACTCCCTTAATGCCTGAAATGTTCACAGACTTCCAATTACTACGGGTAGTAGTATCCTATGTTGTGTTTGGGACTCTTTTCCCGATGGGAAAGAATATAAAGATTTAAATAAAGCACAAAACACTATGGAAGGACACAGGAACTCATTGCCCTTAAACTTGTTTTTCATGGGAATTGATTGACATATATATTGAACTTGATGGAAAAACAATTATCATCAATGACCCTTTCACTTCTCAGCAGAGAAAATCCATCAAAACAGATCATGGTTTCTTGCGTGGGGTTATTAATAAATAGTCTTGGTCACATCCTTCCCATTATTTTTTATGGGAATACTTTTTTTTAATAACAGAGTAAAGTAGAGTAAAATACTTTCAAGTTTTGTTTCAAACCACAAGCGTCGACAGCTGGGCCACATAGAGGATCTCTTAGGGAGAAGACTTTGAAATGAGTGCTGAAGATCTATTCATTCATTAGAAGTAGAAAAAAGTATGTATGACAATATAACAATTTAACAATTAAGTTGTCTGTGTAATATCACAAAAATGCATTTACTTAATATAGTGTTAAAATTGTTTTTGTGTCAAATAAAGTATATATTAATATAATCCATTTGACTGTGTGACTGTGTTTTATACCTACTAATGCTTATTATTTTGTGCAATATTGGTGCATCATGTTCTGCAAAGTAAATACATTGTGTATGCAACAATAGCCCCTGGCTGGTCCTTACAAAGTTGACTTGAGTCCATCTGCCTTGACTTACCATCGTCGACCACATTCAAATACTTTGAGATGCCTCCAACCTGGACAAATGAGAACACACATACATTTTATTACCACATGTTTTTCTATTAAGCCTTTCTTTTGTCCCATTAGCTGCAGAGGCTGATTTAGGATGTGTTGATTATGCTGCCTAAATTTCAAGCTGTTTGCATTGGACTAAAACCTGTATATTGTCTTTATAAACCAGAGGTAACTATGTTATTATAAGTTATGAACCTGGCTGATTTTTGACCAGTTGAAACTTTATACGAATTTGTAATTCTAACCTGCCATTATCTCCATTTCAGTGATGTTTCGTTCAAATTATGTTGCTAAAGAAACAGCCTTTATTCAGGTTTGGTTGTTGCCACTAAACACTGCTACTGCAAAAGCCTTTGACCATTGTAGTTCTACTCTTAAACAATGAGGATGAGCTTTGATTTGTTACAACATGACAACCAGGGTGAACCTTTTTGTATATTGGAGGAAGAGCCTTTACAATGGAATTCACTCATGAAGTGTCTGCTGTATATTATGTGCGATATGTATAAATGCACCTGCATCTGGATGAGGAAGTTACCCGGAGAACCAACTTTACCTCAAGAAGGATCGTGCTAAACAATTTCCAAAGAGCTGCTGGTGGTCCTCTGCAGATGCTGTGGAGAAAGTGTCCTGATATTATCCCCTCAGGCCGGCGGTACAAGACAATTAAAGCTCAAGCTATCAGATCGACAAATAGCACGTATCAGAAGAATTGTTTGTTTTCTCGTGAATGGGACAGGGTGCAATTTCAATGTACTCAACAAAGATTTTAATTTTGAGGATGCTGGTGAATTAAAATTGTTCCTCTTGCACCACCTTCAGGCCAAAGTGGTATATTGCAGACGAAAATTCTTAACGCTTGCAATCTAAGCAGATTTTTAAATCGTACCTTAACTTGGGCAGTGTCCACCGTATGATGCTTTAAAATCTAAATCAAATATAAGGAGACTTTCTGAAAAAATACAAGCACGAATATCCAAATGATTACATCTGAAATAAAAATGCCCCACTCTGTCACTGTAATTGCTTGCACCTTTTCAAGCATAACGATGGGGGGAGCCCCTGTGTTGTGAATTCAAACTTCCACTACAGTGTCGTTTACGGAAGATCCATTCACCAGGGAAATTTGTGTATCTCTTTTTAATGATATGAATGCTACTTTAGGATAGTATCGTATATGTTATTTCAAGTGAATACATTGTTTACTCGTATGGGGGAAAATAATAAGCATCTCTTCCTTTTCCTTATCAATACGGAAATGGTTGAGTAAAATCTGCCAAATAATGAGAACTAAATTCGGGATGAAATCGAAGTCTGTTACCTGAGTTATACCTGCTTTAACTTAAGTTTTGACTAATTTCTCGGTCACAGTAGTTCCCTTTAAACACCGGGCGCATTGTCACATAGATGGGTGAATTTGAAAATTGACTTTTTGTCAATACAAAGAACAGAAAACACAAATTACAAAAATAATAATGAATGATTCATTATGAATATAAATAGTTATAGTTTGACAGTTTATGGAATATTGTGTTCAAACACTATTAAAAACATAGCGTTAGGCAAAGTGAACCACCCCCTTTTTCTGTGCTGGATGGTATGACCCTTCCCATCTGTTCAGCTCCGGTGAGAGTCTGATTGAAACAGATTGTATCGCTCCCCGGTTCGCAATGGCAACTATCCCGACAGGACGGCGTTTGCAACTTTTTCCCTCTTTGTAATGTTACGGAGTCGTCATAAATCGTTGAAGAAACTACTTTCTAATGTGAGAAATAAACGCTACACAACTCCTCCAGCCCGAAAATGTCCCTGGGATGTACAGTTTCTGTTGAAGAGGTCCAGTCTTGGTGGGAAGTCCCCGCCATAGCCCACTTCTGTTCACTGTTCAGGACGGCGTTCAACCTTCCCGACTTCGAAATAGAGGTAAATTAAAACCACGGCTCTCGAAAGTGATTCTGATGTGTTTGCTTGCGGAAATGAAAAGTTGTTTGTGTCAGCTTTTTGTTCGGTGTGCGGTGCGTGTCTTAGCGCAGCTGGTGTAACTAGTTGTGCGGTAAACCAGCTTAGCTGTTCTCGTGAAGTTCTCGTGCTCGGACGGTTACTAGCCGGCGGTCCTGTTAAGGTCGCGAGCTCGTTAAGCTAAGCTAAGGTTAGCTGTGAAGGCTAATTGTCGTTCATAAAAGTTGAAAACTGACTTATAAAAAGAACAAAACAAACACACTTTGATCCAGTTGTGCGACCTGGTGTAATTTTATGCTGCTCGCATATTGCAGTGATGCTCTCTGGAATCGTAGTAACTTTAGATAGCGCTCCTCTTCCACCATGTGCCTCTCGTTTGTTTTCATTTTGCTCGGCGTCGTGTTTATGTTTTGCGAGCGACTAATGTGTCAGATTATTTACACCCCATCCGCCCATCCCTCAAAATTACCTTAATCTGAGGCATTGTGTTCTGATTAAATTACTGAATAATGTTTATATTCTCATAAAATTATAT
The DNA here is from genome assembly GCA_900302745.1 of Parablennius parvicornis. NCBI lineage: Eukaryota > Metazoa > Chordata > Actinopteri > Blenniiformes > Blenniidae > Parablennius > Parablennius parvicornis. Next base: position 40,503 of record OMNM01035848.1, on the reverse strand, counting down.
AAAATTTAACTGGCTAATGTTGGAGCTTTGTGGCAGAAGTCGTCTAGTAATATAAGATACTGATGTGAGCCATGAGATAATGTTTGTTTTTCTTTTTTTTCCCTGTCAGATGAAGTTAAGTTCACGGCATGAGGTTTGAGTTTATTGTCTCGGAAAGCCATCTGGCTTGGGGTAGCCATAGGGACGCAGATGCTGTTGAGGCATTGTTTGCTCGCACAAGTCCCATTTTCCTCCAAGAAACGAGGGTTAAATGCGTTTGTTTATGCAGAGAAATCGACTACAGTATGTCATCAAGGTGGATATCCAGCCTCCGATTGTTATCCCAACTAAATCTATCACAATACTATTGCACATTGAACTTTTATTACTCGATTCGAGCCAACTCTTCTCTTTTGAAATACTGTAAAGTCAAAACATGCGCCCACGGTAGCAACGCTGCATCAGGTTTAATGAAGATGGTTTGTCTCGTCGGGGAATGATTGTACTTTAAAGAAACTGGCGAGGTCAACATCACGCACCAACAGTCTCCATCAGTCAGCCACCCATCCATCCCCACCCCCTTCTGGAGAGAAACACGTACGCATCGGGCTTTGTTGTTAAACGAAGTGCGAGCCAGATGGGGGATCGCGTTGCGCCCAGTTTACATGAAAGTTGAAAATGTTGCGCTGTTGCTTTGTTCCCCTCCTCCCTGAGGACTGGGGCTGTAGCCTATTTATTTCATCATTACCTGGAAGCTGAGAAGAACTTATGTATATCCAGGGATTTGACCGGTTGAGCCATCTAATTTTAACTTTACAAGTGCTTGTGTTGTCTTAACATGGTCCGGGCCTTTCAGTTTTATAACAGGAGGATGGTGCTGTTGTTGTTACCCTGGCTGAATGATTCAGTCTTTAAACGCACCACTGAGCAGAGCACATTTGTGGCTACACCCCCATCAGATAGATTTTTTTTCTCTAAATATTTCAATTTGTACTTTCATTTTATACTGTGATATCTAAATCAGATACAACACCATTCATTGAATGTCAGGACTTTGTAGTAAATATATGTAGTTGCATTTATAACAATTGGTTGCGAATTCAAAGCTGGTTCATTGTATGTGTACCATAATGAAAACGTAGCAGCACCATTATATGTCCTCGACCTGCAATTTAGTTTTTGGTATATTTTTTATGTGAGAACATTTGAGGGAACCCTCATTCTGCCTAGTCCCTCTCATTTCATTACATATGTGTTGCCTACAATTCAGTTTGAATGCTTCTATATAATCTACTGGAACATGAAATTATTCTAAATGCTGGGTTCAACTTGACAATAACTAATTTGTTCTGTGACAAGCTTGAACATTGACTGTAGAGTTTTGTCAACAAAACTCACTTAGAACTTGATGTGAATATGTTTTTATCCAGCATGTTTTACTTGTTTACGAACTACAGTTATAAACACATCGTTACATGTTTTGTTTGAATCTTGAAGGAGGAATAGAGAAAGATGAATGTTGAATTATATTTTTATGCAATTGTTTCACCTCTTCCAACATGTTAAAATTAATGTCTATTAGTAGTGAGTCATCAAAAATCTGTTCTGTTAGTTTCTTTCTCGATAATCTCTTTTCGATTAACCTACTTGGTTGCATTTTATCACTGTGGTTTGGATTTTTTTCTCATTTAGACACCAAGTCTGCTTCACGCTTGGTCTTGAGTAGGGTGACCTCTGTTTGCACCCTACCATTTAGTATTTAAAGTGGACTGATGAGAAGAAAGTGTTTCACACATTAAAAATTAATATTCTGTCTAGACTAAAACAAATTGTTGAAAATGCTGGCAATGATGTTGTCGGCAAAGCTTCTGTACTTTGGAAATTCAATTGGCACTGTCCTCTCTTATCAGACTGGTTCATGTTATTTTGCGACAGTGGTCCTGCTAACTCAAATATTCAGTTTGACTTGTGCTGTTTGGACCTTTGGCTCCACCGTGTTTACTCTCCAAGGACTTTGTGTTGTCGAAATAAGAGGAAAATTGTCAAGCACACAGGTTTGTTTTGCTTAACGCTACATTGCAGCAACAAGACAAGCAGGCCAGGGCACTCTTAACAAATCTAGGCATTCAGGCACATTATCATTTACCTCTCCTCTCTGTCTGGACCTGTTTTGTCATGGGTGCTGAAAATTAATGAGGCACTTATGGTTGCATAAATAATAATTACATTTGACTTTTGGCACACATTTTAAAACTGATTGTGGGTAATTATCTAAAAACTGTCCCCTCTGCTTCTTACTGATGTTTTTGACTGCATTTGGTTTTGTGATCCAAGTCAGCTTAATTTGCGATCCTATCTCTGGATGTAAGGGTTGAATTACCCCAAGTACTAAAGGGGTGGGTGAATAAGGGGGCAAAACGTTCCTGCCATGTCATTGGACATGATGGAGTGTGAAGTGTTGAGTGAGTTTACTCAATTCCGTTCTTTACTTTCTTAACCCTATCAGTCTTTCGCTGTGGACATAGCTGCAGTTATCCTGTGTCCATCTTTGCTACTGTGTGTCTTCATTGGGCATGGGTCAGTATGAACTGAGCAACTCTACATGACACTGCTTTTAGGTATTGATCCTTCTGGACAGATCTGTGTTATGCACAGCTTAACATTTTTTTTTGTTTTAATCACTTTATAAAACTTCTGGTTGTGGAGCAAACGAGCTGGTTCTCACTGACTATGGGTGAAGGCTTTTTACACACTGTGCATGTTGCCAAGACAGACACACATATAATCACACTTACAAGCAATTTAGATTCAGTAATTAAATTTAAATGCATGAAGATTGAATTAGGTTGTCCTAGCGACAATCTTGCTATGACCAGCATATCACTTTGCGAAACTTTTGCTATAAAACTTTTTCTTTGGTGCCACTTTTCAATATGAATGACAAGACTGGTCACTATTGTCAAGAGTACAATTTCTAAAACAGTCTTTTGTAATTAAAAAAATAACAAAATATGGTTCAGGCCTTTTACATTCAACACAATCAGAAAGAAAATAGTTATCTAACTTTCAATTTAATACAGGTCTTCTCATATCTCTTGAATAAGACTTGGATAATTGCCAGATAGATGTTGACTTTCAGTTTTGCCCTTCTGAATTGATCTGTCTGAAGACTTTTTATATTTAAAAAAAAAAAAAATTTTTTAACCAGCTACAAGGTGATCATTGACAGGGCTGTATTTGAACATTAAACATTACAAATTGTTTGGAGCCTGGAGCCTAAATAGAGCGATGTAAAGCCTTTCCACTCTTTCACCTCCAAACACTATCAATTACGACATGAAATGTGTGACAATCTGATGCTGGGAAGATGTATGCAGCCAGCCCTGTCAAAACATCTGATACGTTGAAGTTCTGCTTTATACCGTTCCTGAAACACCTGTTTCTTTTGGTCGTAATGGATAGTTCAGTCGTAAATTCCACATACGAGATCTCGGGTTTTGTGAGGCCCTCGTGAAAATGCTACCATAACAAACTCTGTGATCCACATGGGTAGTGTTGCTGCAGTTCAATTGTGGCAGCTCTTTTCTTTCTACGGTGCTGGTTAGTGATAATGGAGTCAACCCCCCTGTTTCCTTGGCTAGCCTTACAAAACAGCCTCTTGCACATTGTCCGTGGGCTGATACACTTCACTGTCACTGGTTTCCACTTTCATCTGTTACAGGAAGCAAGCTGGAAAGAAAAGGCTGTATGTATATTGTGTGTGTGTGTGTGTGGGTGTGTGTGTGTGTGTGTGTGTATGTGTTTTGAGTGGGAGCGATGGAGAGCAAAGTAAGTTTGAGTGGGAGGGAAGAGGGGAAGTAGAGAGAAGTGTCCTCGAGGTGGAGCGCAAGGCAACAGGGAGGCAAAGGCACATTAGTATGATCTGCACTGAGGCAGCCCAGGGTCAACATGGCTGTCCACTTTGCCATTGCTTTTTTTTCTGTTTTTTTGCTTTGTGGCTTATGCTGAGTTTCTTGGCTTCGCCTCTGTGAAATGACGCCTGAAATCCTCCAGCCAGCAGACACTGCAGGCTTCTGTTGCTCCATCCTCATTGCCAGACATGGTCCTTCATGCCAAGGACCTCTGTTCTTGTCCTCTTGTCAGTCCGTGGTCTACTGGCAGCCAGTTTGGCACTTTGTCACGCTTTTATTTCATGTATCTCTATCAGCAGCCTGTCATCATATGAATGAATTTAACCTTGTATTTTTCATACCATGGTTATTTCTGGTCATTATGTGAAATACACTACATAGGATTGCTCTTAGAAGTCCAGCAATTAGTCGTAGATCTTTTAAGGTTTGTTTTCCACCCCTGATGTTCAATAACTGTGTCTGGATTCTTGTTAAATTCTGACACTATCCCAAACATGTTTCAATTTAATATTTGAAGTACCCTATTTTTTTTTTTTTTTAAATATTGTTGAATAATCTTTTGAAGAAGAAATACTCTGTGCCATAGTGTCTTTGTTTTAAGATTGTATATTAGGCCTGTTTGTTGTGATTGAAAGAGGTGCAGCACCTGATCTGTCATAACATGAGTGATTTATATAATTAAAACAAGAAGCGGATGATCTATCACCACTTGACAACCATGGCACAATTGTCCATACTTGCAGTGTATCTGTTGCTATTACATATATGTAACAATTGAGTCATTACTTTTTGTCACTTGTCTTTTGTAAAACAAAATAGAAAACTCACTGAAACTTATTTTTAACCTGATGGGCTTTTAAGGATCTAATTAAATTGATTAGTAACCCTGCAATTGACTTGAGTTTTGATTGTTTTATTGCTTTTGGTGTCTATATGAAAGCCACAAGTGAATCGCTTCGCTGATGAAGTACAGTTGACGGTTATTTTCTCTTTGCCATTATAACTCACAGATTCAAAACAAAACTTGTGCTCCGTCCAAGCTGCATGTTCAATCAGTAGATTGCATCAGAGCCCACGCCTTTATGATGACTGTCGTAAAGGTGTGGAGGAAGTGGGTTCACTACATACAATGACATGAAACCAGTTATCTAACATTTACACTCATTTCAGGGATTATCTGGAGAGAAACACAACACTGTACACAGTTCTGTGTCTTTGATGTAATCGGTTCTTCTTTTATCAGTTGACTATATTTAAACTGTCTATTCAGACAGATTTAATTCAGTTACTGGTTCACCTCCTTTTCTATGATTTCCTCTTCACTTGAGCTTTAGAACAGTGATTAAAATATTGATTTAATGTTGTGAAACAGACGTGAAAAACTGGATCAAGAAAGATTTATTTCTTGTCAAACGTGTCGTTAAAAACCCTTTTTTGATTTTGATGTATTCATTTACACCAATGTGTGTGTTTTCATTGATTTAATCGCAGCCATGAAGGTTTTTAAAGTTGCAAAAATCTGTTTCTCAACGTACCCTGAGCGTTTAATACTCTTTTGCCTGCAGTCCTCCTGCCGAGGTGTTTACACTTCAGATTATATTGTGTTAGAAGCTGATGTAGGTGTGCACAAACCGTACTCCTACTGTGCTTTCCAGTTTGTTTTGTTGCACCGGTTATTGCAGAACAATGCAAGGCGCTATTATAGTTAATAGTTTGAGAAGTTCATGTCATCATCTACATGGCCACGCCCATGATCCACATGTTATTAACCTTTATGGGTGTGCATCAAATGTCTCGCCAATCTTTCATCCTTTCACACTTGACATTAAAATATTTTTGCGTGAATATTATGTGCACTCGGTGTCCTTATTAAATCAGACTGACTTCCTCATGTCATGTTTTCGTGTGTTTGCATGGGTAAAGCCACAACCCAACCTGTCAGCCACTGAGTCCATTTTTCTCTAGTTTACATACACGACTAAAGCCACTGAGCAATGACCTTCAGTCACCTCATCCCTGAACACACCCCACCATGCCACAGAGGGGCCGTCCACATGAGAACGCCGGTTTACGTTTTCTAAGCCCGAAAGTTGTTTTTTTTGTTGTTGTTGTTGTTTTTTTTTAAACACGGGTCCGAGAGTGAGGAAATTCTAAAACCCCAGTTTGACTTTGGGGCATGGACGGCAAAGACAACATCTGTGGGGAAGTATGTGATGTAATCGCCCTGTCCCCCATTATGGTCTACGATGTCACCTAATAACCACAACAATCACCAGCTCCAGGTCGACTGTCAGAAGCAGAAGCTCCTGACGCTAGCCGGACGAGAAGTAGCATCGACTTATATAACTTGGAGTCTACTTCTGAATGTATATGTTCCTTGTGTCTACTTCTGTGTTTTTGGTGTATTTAGTGTGTCACAGCGCCCCTAAAGGCCTGGAATATGTACTACACACCCTTAATCTTTGTATTGAGCCGTGTTCATAGTGACGTGTGAGCGGAATTGCTTTTTGAAATTGTTTTGGCTCATGTGGACCAAACATCTCAGCATGTTAGCAGTTTTGTTGCTCATATGATGAGAATCTTTTGTAAATGAAGAAGGGGTCCTCAGTTAATGGGTATTTTCTTTTCCTTTTTTTTTTGCCAGTGATATTTATGGGAAGCACATACTTGAGCTCACTTGAATTTGTATTTCAAGCTTGTGCTGAATATGGTAACAAAGCAATCTTAAGTTTGCAGGGGTGCAAGAGATCTGATTGCTGTCTGTTCTGCTCTTTCATGAGACCAAGTACAAACTGATTGCAATTCACTCTCTCCTCTAGTTCATTCTCTACTTATGTCAGGGAGCTTCTCGCCATAACAACCTCTCAAATTATGCATCTACCCTCTCTCTTTACCTTTCCATATCTGCCTTTGTGATTACCATCACTTGTACCTCTGTCACTTACCCGATGGCAGCCCCTCTGCCCCATCCCTTTCTCGAGCCCCAGTCGTCTCCCTGTCACGGCGCCCCAGCCCCTGGCATCACCATGACTAAACCCCAGATGGTGGTTCTTTCTTTCCGTTCCCCCTGGAGGGTGGAGGCTCTTCACTCAGACTGGGTGCTAGTTGCTGCCACCGCAGTCGTTTTGTGGAGGGGGTTTCAGTGTTTCTTTGAAAAGCACCCACTGTGATTGTAAAACAAGATTTAGTCCTATTAGATCTGGTAAATAAGTGAGAGCAGACTGCCTGTGAGCATGTCCTTGTTTCTGTTGTCTTAAAAGCAAATGGATTATTGGGGGGGTGGATAGGATGGAGGCTTAAATGTGGCTTCATCATGGCCCAACTTCAGATAGACGCACACTCTCCTGATTTCCACTTTTTTTTTCTAGAATATAACTACAAATACACACCGATGATGTTGCCAATCCGACATCAAAGGAGCTGCTTGTATATCCATAACAAACATGGTTAGACTGACGTGTGGCAGGACATCACTGGCATAAGCAAACAAAGGTGGAAAAAAGTGGGTTTTTCTACGAGAACAAGTGTATTTGCTGTGGTTATCAACAGAGATCACTGACTGATGACATTAATTGCTGATTATGTTTAGTGTCAACCTCAAGCTGCTTTTCCTCCTTTGTCATTTCCAAGGAGGTGAATTCAGCAACCACGCAAATCAACAATGATCCATTCTCATCCCACATCTATACCGTTTCATTTATCCCTCGCATCCCTTTTCCTTTCAATTCCCTCTGTCCCACCCACTGGCACGTCCCGAGCTCAGCCCTTCTTACAGACTTATACACACACCAACCTCTGACATTTTCCCTTCCAGATCAGGCTCCACATAATGCCTTCAAAACTTTTTCACACTCCATGAGTACCACTCAGAGATCAAGAACCTTTTTGCACATCTTTTTTAATGCCCTCTCTAGAATGCATTGCGAGGGGGGCTTTGAAAGAGGCGGCTGCCCCTCCCCCAGTTGTGATTGACAAGTGAGAGCAGCAGTACATGCATCAGATGGTTTCACATGGGGAGTGTGTGCTCAGGGGGGAGGTAGAGGGGCACATACACTGTTTTTTTTCTGCCAGCTCCATTGTTGAAGCTCCCCATGGTTCCTTCTCTCTGTCTCCAGTCTGGAGCTGCATCCCTTCGGGTTTAGCTTTTTTCACTGTGCAGTAGTTGTGAAGCAGGGATGAGAAAACTTACAGTGAGACTGTGTGATGAGGTCACCAAACTTGGGGTGTATGTGTTTAGCTTGCAAGTGTCTGTTGTGCCGCTTTAGTGAAGTGTTTTTGTGTGTGATGCAGATTCATAGAGTGGAGGTAAGGGCGAAGAAGATATGTTAAAACACCATATAAAGACACTAGGTAAGGAAAGCATTATCAACTACCCAAAGAGCTAATTAACTCTCTTTCTTCCAAATATCTGTGAAAGTTTTTTTCAGAACAATACTGAGTTGGCAAAAGGAAACGCAGAGGGAGGGGTTTTATCCACGGGGTTTCATGGGGTGCAAACTGGCACACTCTGGCAGGAACGACTTGGGCAGCAGGAGGCCAAAAATGAAATAAAGACTTCTAGTTGACACTCTTATTTTAAGCCCCAGTGTACAACATGTCATTGTTAGGTTTCCTACATGTTGACTGGTGACTGTTGCAAATATAAATGTTAATTTTTAAGACCAGTAATAACTTATGTTGGAATTTCCAATGTGGGTGTTAGTATTTCAATATATTCTAGATACAGTATATTTGCCTGTAAAATACAGTACATTAACTTCTTTTGTTAGTTGCTGCAGCTTTCGTCTGGGTCATTCACGTTGGTCTTCATAGTCAATCTTAAACCGTGCTGACCACCCACACATGTGAGCAACTTAAATAGACTAAAGACGTACACAATCTATACATCCATCCCTTAATCCATTTTCTGGAAAAAGCCCTCTGGGATAGGCTCCAACCTTGTGGGAGGCTGGACCTTATCCAGGCCAACACAGGCCAAAGTCCACAACATGTCTCTGCTGTTGGGTGCACAGTGTCCACAGTGTTTTATCCCTTATTAAAAATGCAACAGGTTTCATCAGGTTGGGGCGTATCCCATCAGTGGAAATTGAATTCTCATCCGGAAAGGCCAGTGATAAGTGAAAGTGCTTACCAACTGCCAAAATCTAGCTTTATCAATTACAGCAGTTTCCAATTATAAACTGGAAATATTCTCACACTTAACATAATAACCTTAACACATTTGTGCTTGTATTTGACAGTTAAGTGACTCCCACCACTGTCATCTATACTATGATACTCATTCCTCCGCAGCATGCACATACTTCACGAACAGTCACACGTTCTCCCACTGCCTCGGCATCCGTTTTGATTACAGGGTGGTTGCATTTAAATGAATTAGGGGGTTGGGTTATTTCATGCAAGGGCTAATGTTGTGTGAACGTGGTCAAAGTGCCTTGGGAGCTATTGCGATGTCGTTTGGGAATGTCAGGACCTTGACACGGTGAGCTGACTTCAAAGAGATTCAGCCAGCAAGACCCAGTGCTGTGTCTTCTTGTGTCTTTTGTTAAATATGACATTTCAAAACAATGCTAAGTTTATAGCCAATGGCCATATTGGTAAGAAATTATAAGTCGCAGAATATTTGATTGAGCTAAAAAAAAAAAAGAAAAATTAGAGCATCAGTCATGAGCTGGGCTTTATTTCAGACTGCTCTCCGTATGTATGCATGAGGATGACTGTGTGCATCCGCTGGGATGTTATCTGAATCAGGAAGTTCAGTTTTAGACAAGGAAGATGATGATTTAGTTTCCAAAAAGATGACCATGAAAGTGTCTGAGGCTCTGCTGCACTGGGTGGCCTCCCATCTCCTGTGCTTAATGTTCCTCACCCACATAGTCAATGAACCAGTCCAAGGCAAAGGGTCTCCATCTGTCTGGGATGAGCCTGGCTCCGGAAGGATCTACTCGATGGTCGTATCTAACCCCCTCCCTCTTCCTCAGCCACCTGTCCCACCTGGCCCCGACAGTGACACTATAATAAAACTGAGCTGAAAGTTGAAACTAACGTAACACTTGTGGAGGGTATGCGCTATAGTTCGTGTTTGTCGCTGTTCTCATGTTGTGCCTCAGCTAATGCAGAAGAACCTCTGGTCTTTTTCATGTTTGCACATTTTCATGAACAAATTGTCTTTGCCTGCAGGCTTCTCTTTTTCAAAAAAAAATTTGAATGCCTCAGGAGGTCACAGCAAGAACGATAATGTTGAGGACACAACTTTTCACACCGGCCGCAGCACACAGTTTGTAAATCAGGGCTCAATGCGCAGGCAAATCAGCCAACAAGCTCTTGTTTTGATGCATCTGGCAACAGGCTCAAAGATGCTGATGCTTTCCTCTGATCAGATGAACCGTACATCCTGAGGATGCGAAGGCGTTTTCCTGTGGTTTTACGACTGCGTGTGCATGTTTGTCATGTGGCAGGAGGTGGTTACGTGTGGGGGTGGAGGGTGTTGTCAGATGATGGCTCCTGGAGGAACCATGTGTGAGTTGAAAGTGGGAGGGGGGTGGGGGAGGAAGAAATAAAGAAAGAAGCATATGAGAGGAAGAGAAGAGCCTTTACACAACAAACAGGCCTCCCTTCCCCCTCAAGCTATCCATGCACACATCCTCCAACTGTTGGTGATATAGACCCCGGAGGAGCTGTTAACGGCAGTGGCATGGAAAGTCTCTGTGATGAGGGGAGCCAGAGAGGCCAACCCCCTGATACTACAGGCTCTGTGGATCTGCTACAACCTTGAAGCTGCTGATGCAAACACTGCTCTACTTCTTGTTGAAACCCATTCATATTCTCTCTCTCTCTCTCTCTTTCTCTTACTCTCACTTAGCCAAACACACACATTTTATCTCAGTTTTTTTCCTCTCTGTGCAGATATAGATTGTGACACATGATGACCATCAAAAAAAAAACACATTTCATGTCCTTATTGGTAGAAGTCTTTTGGCTGATTTTTTTTTTTTTTTTTTAAAGCTTCAATTTTCTCTTTGAGTTTTGGCTCATTTTTCTCATAACATTTACCAATGTCATTCTCATGCAAAACATGGACTTTGCATTACATCCCACTAGTATCATAAGTACTATATCATACCGCAGATGCACCCAGAAGGCTGGTTTATTGAAGACAGTCAACCACTGTTGGGTCCTTTCTTATATGACAGCTGTGACTACCTAATCTCTGGTTGTTCCCTTTAGCCCCAACACCAATCTGCTGTATACCAGTAAATGTTTTTACTTCTAAACCACATTAGAATACGTAATCCCACTAAACTATGTATAAAGTAGGTTTAACTTCCCCAGTGTTATATGTCTTTGGATTACCCTCTTGTCTGTTAGGCATACTTTCTCGCAAACAAATCTGTACTTTCCTTTTTTTCCCCTGCCTCTTTATCTTTTGTCGTCAATTAAATGACAGTAAAATGTCAATCGCAAAGTCACTTCCAGTCCCAACAGAGAAACATAGTCATCAAAGCCAGGGAATTGAACTCAATCTGTGATCCATGATTAACAAAGGCTGGCAGGGGGTCGTAACTTCAGTTTGACACCCGTTGACTCAGTCAGAAGTTGTCACAATGCATGTCTGAATAAGGAGTTACCTGGAAGAAGATCAAAGCATTGAAGGTGTGAGCAATTGTAGAGACATGTCTTTTCATCGGGAGTATTTCAGGATTTTCTGTGGAAGAACTGAGAATTTTGGGAAAGATTTTGTATTTGAATAAAAGTCGTTGACACCCAATCAGATCTTGGGTACTATTATTACCATTATCATTATTTTTAGCCTATATGTATTTTCAGGAAGGGTGCCTTTTAAGTATCACTCAACGTATGCAACATTGCCAGCTTGGGTTAGCTAAAGCTTCCAAAAGAACCAGCAAACTTTTTAAATTGGCCTCTCTTGTCTTTTGGGTGGATTTAAATTGAATTTTTTGTATTTCTGATATCTTCAGTCACTTAATTCAGTTGTGTTAAGCATAAGCAGGCACACAACATAAAAAATACACTAGCAATGGAGGCAGTATAAGTTGTTTTCAGCCATGTATCCATTCAAAAACATACGTGTTGACTTTTGTGGCAAAGAGTAGCTGGTTTCTTCACTGATAAAAATCCTCTGATTTCATGACGGTAATGTCTGAAGCACATTAGGTCTAACAGGACCTTGTGAAAAAAAAGAAAAATGGACAAGTGGTAAGACGCGTTGTCACCACAGGTGTTCTCTCTCACACTGCTATTGAGTACATGGACAGATGAGACATCAAACGACGCAATCCATTAAAAGAAAATTCAGATTTTTCCTTCCGCAACAATGGTTAAAAATCCCTACTTCACTATATTGCCGTCCACAGTTACAGTGAACCCTACAATCGGGTGGAGTGAGGACATTGTGTGGAGGGAGAGCAGAGATAAGGAAGACAGAGAAAGGAAAAGACTGGGGTGGAGAGTGAAGTAAGGGTGTTGTCAGGGGAATAATAGAATGCCTCTGAGGCCCTCACAAGCACTGGGCAGCAAGGCAGGGGGAGGAAAAACTGGTGTGGTAGAGAGGAATAAGAGGTTAAGCCAGCAAGAGATGCAGAGAGAGAAACAGCAGGGGAGTGCGGTGAGAGAAGTGGCAAATACCTTCGGGGTGAATTGCTGATTGCAAGCCAAGCCCACAGAGGGACTGAAGTGATGACACACCTTTTGAGTAAGCCTTGACTCACCCTCCAATCTTTGTCCCAGTTTGTGAAATGAATTGCCTGTTTTGTTCGGTGCAGTAGCTCTGATAAATCTGACAGTTTAGTACTAAGATTTATATTCTTTAAAGATTATCGCTTAACCTGCGTTCTTATCGTTCAGTCCCATTGATCATTAATTTGCAGCAGTCAAAGTACTGCAGTCTATTGTGTATTCTGATGAGACGTGTAGAGGGACGTCTGGTGAAGGTGTGCTGGTGTCTGTCAAGTGAGTTTGTGGATGATTTCCATTGACAGATACAGAGTACTTCTAGGGTAAATAGACTACTACACCATTTACCCGGACCCCAAAGGTTCTCTCATCTTTTTGTCTGTGTGCAAAAAAGATCAGACACTAGTTTAGCAGAGCATATTGAGGTGCTTAAAAAGACATGTCCTACTTTTTGTTTAATTTCAGTCTCATCAATTTCATCCAGGGATTGGCTGAGGAGGAGATGGAATAATGTTCTGTCTTCCTGGTCTAAGGCATGAACTACAATAGCATGTTCTGCGGGACGTTTTTCCATTTTCATTTCAAACGTTTTACGAGCGGTTTTGATGATCATCACTGTACACATGGGAAAGTTGACTTTTCTGATTTGTGAAGACATTTGCGTGTGTGTGTAAACAAATAAATGTGTCTTGTCTAAAAGACTGAAGTGTATAAACTATGTTTTCTATTCTATATATACTGTATATATGTTGACATGAATCGATGTGGATTCTCCAAGATGGGAAATCAGTTTCTATATAATCCCATGTGAGATTTTAAACATGGTGATAATTCATACTTTATTCAATTCTTCAACCTCAATCCATCTGTCCCATATAATTTTCCCATTTTGTTGTGTGAGTGATGCATTACATACACTAAACAGGGCATTCTAACATTTCTGAAGTTGGAGATTTGCCGTACAAAAGGT